>JAODLM010000540.1:0-122500 GCA_036937905.1 Salvia rosmarinus
TATCCATGGCCTTACATTTGACAGATCAGGAGCTACCTCGGCCTCGTTAATCTCTTGGGCGAGGAGAGTCTTCTCCTCCTCCATTTCACAGTATCTGGGCCATCCCGTCCAGCTGGCACCCTGCTTTGAAGAAGTCGTTATGAGACCGGACATCAGGCGTCCAGATAAACATCTTGGCCCTCGGCGACCGACCTCAACCACATCTGAGAATCCCATCAGGTGGAAAGAATACATTATTTATATTACTTACAAGGCGTAAGAATAAGTCGCTACCTCGAGAAAGATAGGGGAGCTCGTGAGTGCCAGACGACACGTTCGGGTCGGCGACAGCAGTGGCCTCGGGGATAGAGGCGCTTTAACCTCTTAAAGCGCAGAGGCTGCGACTCGGGGACTTGAAGCCTCCTCGCTCGCTTCGGGCATGTCCTCGACATCCTTCAAAATCGAGGAGGGAGCTCGACACCGGCGCTCGACTCCTTCTGCTTATCACGATCGAGTTCACTAAAAAAAAAAAACAAAAGTCGGGGCATACACACGGATAATCATGCAACAAAGGCAGAAGAAGGAGGGCCTCACCCTAAACTCCACCTCGGTGGCGGGATCATAAAGGCTAAGCCCGCGGTACAAGCTTCGGCCTCGGTGAAGGCCTCGTCCACGAGCCTACTTTGTCGGTGCCTCCAGAACCGTCGATCTCGTCAGCAATCACATCACATGTGATCTTCTCCGATCGCCATATAAACTCAGTGATCCCTCGAACCGGCGGAAGAAAAACTGTACGCCGGTTCGAGATCTTGATTATCTTGCTTTGAATTTGCGACGGGGTGATAAATAATACCACCCGAACCAGCTCGATTCAAAATCGGAGAACAAGCCCCAAAGTGAAAGGAAAATTATGCGATGGGCGAGACACCTAGGCCCACGGATGCGGAAAGAATTTGGCGTAAGTTGGACAAGTGATATGCGAACATCATTGAAGTTCGACGTATACGAGGATAAGGAACAGACCGGCCGGAGGCGTCTTGTCTGTGATAATGAAACCTTTCGGAGGGCACAAGCCCTATTCTCGGACGAGGGCAACATAAACAATATCGGAAGAAATATAGTATTGGAAACAATCTCGCTACATCGGAGATTGTTAAGATAGAAAAGAAAAAGACACTTTACCAAAATCCCGAGAGGAACATCTGAAAACATTTGGCGAATCCGGACACCAGACCTATCTGACGCTCATAAGATTTACTAGAAGAAGAAGAAGCCATAACTTACTTTTGGTTTATCGAAGATGATGGTGATGAACTCAGAGACAACAATGGCGGTTACACGTTTTCGAAGTTTGAAAGTGCGAAATTTTGAAATAAAAAGTGATATGAGAAATGGCGTATCGAGGAAGATATTCCCCATTATGCGCTTTATCGAATCAACCGCTGCGCATTAAATGCGCATTAAATGTATATCTGTGTCACATGTACTCAACGGCGGTAGAAAAATCCCGTGTTGGCCTCGACACGCCTCGTCGAGGTGAAGCAGACGAAGACCCGACTTACGCCTCGTCGGGTGAAGCAGACGAAGACCTCGGCAACGCCTCGTCGAGCAAAGTCGATCGAGAGAGACCTCGGCTTGCGCCGTCGGGTGAAGCCGGACGAAGACCTCGGCTGCGCCTCGTCGAGCAAAGTCGGTCGAGAGGACCTCGGCAACGCCTCGTCGGTGAAGCGGAGACCGAGACCTCGAACGCGACTCGTCGGGTGAAGCAACAGACCTCGACAGCGCCTCGTCGGGTGAAGCCAAGCAGAAAACCTCGACTTAACGCCTCGGCCAGAGATAGTAACGTAGCGCACAACCTCGGCGGATGCCTCTACGCAAGCAGCGGCATATGACTTGAAAACATTGACACATACAGAGTCGGATCGTTCGCGCCATATCGACATAAACAACTCCCAACCAACACGACCTCGCCTGCGTCTTTTGGGGGGTTGTGATGAGATATATTATTGCGGGCCCAAGCATCGGGCCCAATCTGAAGTAAAGCGGCGTCAGCTCGGCTGGACAAGGCCCGAAGACCCTAAAACCGGTGGGAGCAGCGAAGGCTCGGCCGTATCTAAAAGAATCTAATTCGAGAGGGATAGGTTAGATCTATCAAGATCTCGATCTAGTTAGAGAAGACCTCGGTTTAAGATCTATGTCTAAATAATTGTGTATAAATAGAGGCTAGATTAGGCGAAATAGATCATTCGCACTCTTTGTAATCGCGCCTTACATTGATACCGAATACTCTCTCTTGCTCGGTGGGCGTAGATCTAATTCAAAGATCGAACCACGTAAATCCCTTGTGTTCTTCGCATTTATTTCCCTAACGAAATTAAGATCGATCGAGTTATCGAACTGAAACAATAAGGGCTGTAGTTTCTTTATTTTCGTGTTCTTTATTTTACATCGTGATCGTGGTGGTGAGTGTTTTTAGTAATAACAACAAGAAACCCACTCTATTGCTATTGATGGATGTTTTTTTTACCTTCTTAATCGCCCATTTTCTTCTAATGGATTATTGAATCCTTAAATGACCAATTTCTAAAACACAAAAGAGTTTACAATTTGAAAATCAGCATACAATTTAAAAACAAGCATAAACACCATGAAATTAATAAAATTTCACGCAAATTTAAAAAACACAGAATTTGAAACAAAATTTATAAAACAACGAAATAAAATAACCACTCCAATCAATAACTAATAATCATTACAACCAGACAAACCTTTGAATCGCTAGGAAGAAAATGGCACGTCATAAGAGAACAAAAGCTAGAAAAGTAGAAAAGAATATGGCGGGAATGTAAGGCGAAGGATATTTAATTAGATTTTAGGTTAATAATCTTTTGTATTATGTATCATACTTTTGAAGTGTGATACAAATTTGATAATACACTTGGGTAGTGATAGCTGTAGAAATCGATTTAACCTACTCAGGATCTATCTTAGATGTTTAATTCACCATACATTGATTATATACCTAGCATGCATCTATATAATTAATTGCAACACGTTGGGGTTTTCTCGTGTTTACAATGAATTTGTCGAGGCGAGGATTGGATCAAGACTCGTGCTCGATCTTACGGGCGTATCGATTTCCTAAACTCAATGCCAGTGAGGACAATCTATGGAGAGTGCTATAGAAATTCGCATTCTTATTTTTCTCAAAGTTTTGAAAATCCCAACTTGGAAGTATAATTTTCAAAATTTCACTATTGAAGATTAGTGTTTGATTTTCTCTCACCTTATATTTATAATGCAATCCTAAATCCTATCAAGATAGAATTTATACATATATAATAAATATAATAATATCACTTAAGATAGAGAGGATCGAGTCGAGTCCCAGAGGACTCTATAAGAAGGTTTCAAAATTCATCAAGTTCTGAGCTGGATGGGCGGTCCGAGATCAAATGTAAGGAATAAAGATGGGTCTCAAATAAATTATTTATTTTATGTTCAGCCGAACATAAATTAATTCATAAACATTTATTCATGCCCTTAGAGAATAAATCTTGACTTCTGCTTTATATCAGTTGAGTCGACACTTAGACTTCACGAATCCCGTATTTAAGATATCGTGCGTCCATTAATTATTTACAACGTTACATTGCTTAAAATAATTAATATCTTTAATTCATAAGTAGCACCCTCGACCTTATTATTGTACTTGAGTTAACTCGACTGCGGGTTTAGTCTGATAAACCTTTGAGCTTCTTAAGGGGAAGTCGTAAATCTAGCGGATCGGTGACTCGACACATGTAACTAGCATGACATACAAGCACGTCACCACCCGAATGCGAGGAATCTTGGGTTAACTCATAACCCTACATAACAAGTCAAGTGATGGTGACAACTCATACTCACTAATACCTATCGAGGTTTAGATCGGCGTAAGTCTCAGAGATCTAGGTTCTTCACGGCGGTCGAGATAGAAGAACTCGTCTCACTTGTGATCCATCAATACATCGAGCGTGCCGGTATAGACAAGGAACTAAGTCAGTCACTTCTTATCTATACATAACCTATCTGACAACTTGTCCTCAAGTTGTCTCGGTATGATACTTTTATATCTCATTAAACTTGACCAATCATACGGACTTACGTGATCTACAACACCGCAGTATAATCTAACTTATATATGAGATAAAGGGACATACATATGCAATCAAGTAAACAATTCGGATATGAGATTGTAATAGTGATAATAGGAAACATTATATCTGGCTCAACCAAAGCGCTTTCGATATCAATCCAACAATAACATTGCCTTCAATTTACAAAGTGTTTTGATTTTAAGCAAACAATATATTTGGTTGTCATAAATATCTCTCACACCACAAACAAACCACATTTATATTTGTTATTAATATAAATTACATTAACAAAATATCATCATATAAAAAAATGAGTGTATTACATGTATATATTGGTTTGTATCTTTGGGCGGTTTGGTTGAGCTTGTATACAATGTTTCATATTACCACTTACAATCTCTATCTAGTTGTTGCTTGATTGCATATGTATATCACTATTCTCATATATAAGTTAGATCAATGTCTGTGTTGTGAATCCTGTCTGTATGTTGGTCAGCAGATATAAAAATATCAACTGAGTGACGAGACGGCAGATGTCGGTATAGCTGAATGAATGAAGTGACTTGACAGTCGTTGTCTATCTTTGATGCGTCTGGCATGTGGATCCTGATGAACGGTCTGTCCCCATCGACTGATGGTGAATCCTCGATACGTTGATAAACCTCGATAGGTGATAGTGATCACTGATGAGGGTTACATGAATAACAGATTCTCGCATCTGGTGATGGTGCTTGGTCATGTGCATCTGTGATCGAATCCGCAGTATGACGTCGCAAACTGAGCTAAACCACACTTGGTGGTCGCTGAAACAGTAATGGTTGATGGTGCTAAGGAAGGTATTAATTATTTAGCGATCGAGCAACATGGTGTGGGCGTCGATCTTAATCGTGGTTCGTGATCTAAGTGGGCTTGGGCTCGCCGGTAAATGGGTGAAGTCGGCATTTATTCTCAGTGGCGTGAATAAATGTTTGTGAATTGGTATGCAGGCTGAGCTGTAGATAATTAATTTGTTGGGACCCGTCTTATTCTGCATTGATCTGGTTGACCATCGGGCATGTGCTAAGGAAAAATGGTCACCTCTTGGGGTCCAGGGACTCGACGATCCTCTGTCTTGGTGATAAGATTATGTTTATTGATATGCATAAATCTATCTTGATAGGGTTTAGGGTTGCATTATAAATATAGGTGAGAAGAAGAAAAAATCTTAAGTCATTATTTTAGAAATTACTATATCCACATCTTGAGAATTTTAGAAAATCTAGAGAGGAAGAAGGCGTTTTCTATAGCATTCTCGTAGATTGTCTCACTTGGCGTTGATTTAAGCTTGATGGGATATAGTCCATAAGATCAAAGCCGAGTCTTGATCTATTCATCCCAAACAGTCGCGGTGAACACGAAAACTCCTCGTGTTGCAATTAATTATATAGATGCATCTAGGAATATAATCAATGTATGGTGAATTAAACATCGAGATAGATCTCGGGAGAGAGTTAAATCAGATTTCCCACAATTGGTATCCAGTGCGGGATCGATAGTCTTGGCTCTGTTGGATTAATTCACGTTTGATTATAACGTGCGCAATTAGTGTTGTGAATCATCGTTCATCGTGGCTCGTTTTATTTTGTCGGATTTTGTTTTTACTGAGAAAATCCATGGTTAGATTAGATTTTTTCTTGTAAATCTTATGTAAAAAAGACGAAGCGAAAAAGCACGAAGAGCGAGGCGGCGATAGTACATCGAAGCGATCGCCGGCCAATGGCGTGCGAGCGACGGCTACACTCGGCGTGCAGGTGCTCGCACGACACGCCTTGCGATAGCACCACAGGTGACAGGCGGGGAGCATCGTCTTGTAGCGACGCGCTGCTGACCGAAGGGTCCGGGCGTCTTGAGGTCTTCGCGGATGCCTGGCACCGCTCGGCGCTAGCGTCGCTCGGCGGATCTCGGGAGAATACATCGGAAACCTCAGCGAGGTCTGGCGGCGGCGGCCAGTACCGGCCGCAGCGCTGTGATGATCACTGCCTTTATAAGCACTAAAAAGTGTAAGTATATAGGTAAAGTCAGTATCGTATCCGGGATTGTATCACGAAAACATAGAAGCTAGCTCAGCGATAATTCATCATTATTCGAAACACGAAATTGGGCGAGAAGGTTTAAGGGCTTGAATTTAATCCAAGCAAGGTAACCATGCGAAATATAAAATAATTGAATAAAAACACGGATGATAAAGCAGAGATAAGAAAAGACTAACCACTAGGGATACATTAATCCTATCATACGTATTATAACATCTTCCTATTAAGCCAATTTTAATCGAGACAAGATGGAAGATCACATATATAACCAACAACCGATTCACGATAATTGCGGTGTAGATTACTAGTTTTCCTAAATAAATTAGTCTCTAGATGAAACAAGCGACTCAAACGGATCACAAGAGAATAAGCTTCCTCTGAATGTTCATATCTCGGCTCGACTCGAGGTTTATCCGTATCATGCATTAAAGATCGATTGACAATTAATACGATTCAGTAATTAGCGGCAGCTAGATATGCATCAAATTGAGCAGTGTACAGTATAAATAAGCACCGAGAATCATGAATCGATGCATGGAAGGTAAATAGAGATAACATGAATCACAACATATAGGATCGGATCATGCAAACCCTAGGATTAGAGCGGAAATTACCTAGACATAATAAGCGGAATAAAATACGAATAAATCATAAAAGCGGAAATTAAATGCATAAAACCCGGATAATAGCGTTGGATGAACAATGGTTGGTCTTGAATCCAATCCCAGCGAGAAATCAACGGAAAGCGATCGGACAAGACGTTCGATCGATAACAAACGATAAACTAAACTAGAACAACGATAAACTAAAGCTAGAAGCGAGAATTAAATCGAAACTAAAGTGCAATATGAAAAACTAGAAAAAGCGAACAAATTCGTGCTTGGAGAGGTTGGGGCGTGGGAGCAAGCAGGGATATATAGGTGAGGAAAACCTAATCGCGCCCGAAACATTACGGACGATTTCTCATGACGCGAGGTCGGTCCTAACTCTGCTGCGACTTCTTTGTTTTGCTCCGTTACTCGTCCGAACTCAGTGCGATCGTTTAGCCTATGGACTCCTATCGAGATGCTATTTAACATTGTAAACTTTTCACATCCATATTTTTCATTTCCATTTCATCATCTTTGGTTACATCTTTGCTTATGCATCGATTATCACTGAAAAGCTTACAAAACACAAAGAGAAACCCAGAAGCGTTATCTTCCAAAAATAGCTAAAAGCATAAAGATCGACTATATAAAGCATTTAATAGATCTATTTCATCTTAATATATCATCAATAAGCAGTAAAATGCGCAATTATCGGTAGTCGGGCTAGAGCGGCGCTCAATGACCTCGTCTTGTGAAACCTCGGCTTCCATCGGACGGTAGCGAGGCCTTGGCGTAGCACTGGCAGGCAGCGGTGCCTCGGCGGGTAGGGTGCGAGGCGGCTCGGTAGGGCTCGGCGGATGGTGCGAGAAACCTCGAGGAGGTCTCGGTGAACGAGGCGGCGATGGGGCGTGCGATTCGCATGAGTCCTCGGCGGCTTCGGCCCTCGGCCAGCGAGCATCTTCGGAAACCTCAACGTCTGCGGTAGGGCCGGCTGCCGTGAGTCGTGCACAATTTCCTCGGCGGACACAGGCGACCTTCTCGGCGAGTTCGGTGGGTCGGCGGGTGGGCGGCAACTCTCGGCAGGGAGCCGTGGCGGCAGCGTGCGGCCGCCTTGTACATGTCTTTGTGCTAGCCTGCAGCTGACCAGCCCGATTTTGATTTGGGTCAACCCGACCGGTTCGGCCGATCGAATTTTGACCCGATTCGTTTTGACCGGTTGGTCGTTCAATCTCTGACCGTTTTTTATTTTAAGCCCAAATCGGTTTGGCGAATCCGGTCGTGCCGTGCACGAGGCCGTTTTGGTTTGAATATCTGTACTTTGCAAATTTATGTAATAAATTAGGTAGGAAATCGAGGATCACGAGTGGGCCCAGATGAAAGATTTTATTTTATTTTTATCGTTCAAGCATGTTCGTGGATGTTTAAATTATCGGTGCATGCTATGTATATTTAAATTACGTGAATAAACATGTAACATGTTTCAGTGATTGGATCGCATAGTAAGCATGCTATGTTTATCGCGTTTTTAGAATATTTTAGAATCGGCATATTTTACGTGTTGAGTTCTATAGAAAAGCATACTAGGATTCGTGATCTGCATGGACAAACCTTTTGAAACAAAAGACTAAGCAAGTAACCCGACATATTAATTTTAAATTAAAATGTCGATACCTCCTTTTTGATCTCTAAACAAAGTGATACGCCTTTGTGAGTGGCGATCCCAGCAGTGGCTTGCTTACTTGTTTGTGTAAGTTTGTTAGATGAGATTTCTAAATAAAACTTTTAATCTATTGAGAAGTGGGAGTTTCGTATTAGCGATCCACATGGCTTATATCGCGATTTTCATAAGTTCTCTAGAGATAGATTTAAAATGAAGATTACAAAAGAATTTAGATTGAGGCGGTATGGTCTGAGTGGTATGCGATTCTAAGAATTCATTTTCTTGTTAAAATTGTGGTCATTGCTTAGACATCACCTCAAGTACAACTTCATGAAGTCCCTTCTTGTGATAGTGATGTGTCTAGAAAGGATCATTAATTTCGTTTGTTATAAGGATAAGTTGACATGAATTGAAATTAAGCGACTAAAGGTATATTTTAGTGCAGTCGAGGGTTCATGTGTAGCGTCCACACGTGTGGCTTGCTTGTGGGATTCGTTGGGCATTGGAGGTTTGATTAATATTGTTTTATCAAGGTTACAATATTATCGTTCGAATAATTTGCGATCGTATGCTTATGTGTTTACATTAATTTTCGGATATGTCTCTTACACCGATTATCAATATGCTACTTTACAAAATCCTCTATCGGTCCAATTTCATCAGTGAAAACTAAACTTGGAATATGTTTTTATTTGAAGAACATGTTTTTCTCACTACTCCCAAATCCGATGTCCTTATTGGCGCGTCGACTAATGGAGAGTCAGCGGACTTTGACGTAAGTCGAACAATATGGCCAAGTGCTATATGATGACTACGATGTCCAAGGCTTGCATGTGCAACATCGATCGATGGTAGCCACTTGACTGAAATATGGTCAAGTCTCGAGGTAAGTTCGGAGCGATCGGATCGGACGGTCCACTTCCACACAATGAGAGAAATCTTGGCGTGTAAGATGGAAGAAGGAAGTTCGGTCCATGAACATGTCTCCCAATGACTCATCTATGGATAGTCTTGATCGGTTGGGAGGAGTATTGTGGCGAAGCCAGGTCGATATCATCCTCAACACCTGCCCAAGTCTTTGAAATTTTCGGCGTGAATGCAATCATGAGCAAGACCGGTATACATAGTCGGTTGCTTAATGATCTCGTGGCGCGGAAGGAGTCATGGGTAAGGAGCACATGCCTGCAGCACTCTAGGGCCCAAATTTTCCGTTGAAAAATGGAAGAAGAAGGGCACCAAAGGTGGTAGAGCAAAGGAAATAGTGGGAGCGGATGGGAGCAAGAACATATGCGCCACGAGGCTTGAAAAAGCGAAGGAGATGGAAAGATGCTTCAAGTGCGGCAAGGCGGGCATTGGAAGGCCAGTGCCCTATGCTCGAGCTCGAGGTGCGCCATTTGCTTTAATGTGGAAACATGTTTAGCAACTTGTTCTACTCATTCATGGGTAGTAGATACGGGTCTGTTGTCAGAGTTTGTTACACCTTGCGGGGTTCTGCGGACAAGGAGGCTGTGATGGCGAGATAACGATCTCCATAGAGCAGCGGTGAAAGTCGAGGCCGTTGCGATCGGAGATGTTACTTTATGTTTTGATAGTCTTGTTTTAGTATTGAAGAGCGTTTTAAATGTGCGGGGTTTGGTGAAACCTTATTTCGATTCAAAACTATTTATTCATGGATATTTAGTTGTTTTGATAGTGGTGTTTCTATTATAAGAAATGACTAAGTTATACGTGGTGGCACTATATAATTAAGCTTTATACTATTTACGCGAACATAATACCTTTAATTATGTTGCATCTACATCAAATCTTAAAAAGAAAGTTTTCTTCGCAAGATGACACCATATTTCTCTGTCGTCTTATATTAGAGCCACATCAATCTAATAGGATCTAAAGGCGGCTAAGAATGGAGGCGTTGGGTGATCTCACGGTTACTCCATTCGGTCTGCGAATCTATAGAAGGAAAGATGTCGACCGGACCCTTCAAGCGAAGGGTTATAGAGCGAAGTATTGGAGCTAGTCCATTCGCACATGTGGACCTATGTCGACCTGAGCTCGTGGAGAATGCAGTATTTTGTCACTTTCATTGGCGATTACTCGAATGCGGATACATATACACCTTCACCGCAAGTTGAATGCTTTGAGAATTCAAAGAATTTAAGGCGGAGTGGAGGCGAGCTTGGTAAAAGTATCAAATCGGCTGCGTGCGATCGCGGTGGCGAATACCTCGATGTGAGTTTATGGACTATTTGGTGCGTGTGGGATTACCTCCCACTCACTACAGGCACACCACAACAAAATGGTGTGTCGGGCGAAGAAATATGACTCTTTTAGAAATGGTTAGATCAATGATGAGTTATGCAACATTGCCTTTTTGTTACGGGGTATGCCTTAGAAGCAGTGACATCTGCTAAATTTAGTACCTCGAGTCGATCGAAAGACCCTTCGAGGTTGTGGTTTGTAAAAAGCCTGGTTTAAACCACATAAGGATATAGGCGATCCGGCCATGTCTTGAACAAAAAGGCTGACAAGTTGGATATAGATCGTCTGGAGCGTGTATTGGCTATCAGAGGAACAAAAGGTGGTT
This sequence comes from Salvia rosmarinus, assembly GCA_036937905.1. Taxonomy (NCBI): domain Eukaryota; kingdom Viridiplantae; phylum Streptophyta; class Magnoliopsida; order Lamiales; family Lamiaceae; genus Salvia; species Salvia rosmarinus. Next base: position 11,025 of record JAODLM010000540.1, read on the forward strand.
ATTTCTATAGTCTAAGGATCGAAGGCCATTATTAGCACTAATGCCCGATTCTTAGAAGATGATTATATGAAAAACCATAAATCAAAGTAGAAATCATTCTTCAAATTAGAAGTTGATCGTATTCCTCACGATCGAGCGAAAGTGCGAGATGTCGTGTGAGCCGTTTTAATGCTCTTTTGGGGTAGTCCTTGCCCTAGAAAGTGCATTTTGTGTGTGTTCTTTGCGTGTGTTTGTTGCAGGAGGACACGCTTGGGTATTCTGAGTTGGCGGGACCTTGGGCGAATCGAGGCCCTCGCATGAGAGGTAAAAATCGAGGACTACCTTGACAAGACATTCGACATCTTGCCAGACACTATACACATGGGGCGAGCACGATCAAAGAGGCTGAAGTGGAGTCGAAGGTAATCGAGACAAGGAAGAGAGGTGAGAAGGGCAGGGTGCGCGGTGGGCGGAGGTCGAGTCGGGATGCGGTGGGCAGGAGCAGATCTCAGCAAACTTGCGCGCAAAGGGAAAGATTCTCGGCAAGGTTCTCCTGCCGCTGTTTGATTCTTGCCGTAAAGGAAAGGTCGACACCTTGGAATGAGACAAACACCGCGGTGAGCGAGGAGGGCCCTTGTCGGGGTCGAGCGAGCCGAGCTCTGCCCTCCCACCGCGCTTCCGGATCGTGCGGCCGAGCAAAGAGGAGTTTACTTGGGCTCCCAACACAATTCGAACTCGAGTGCTTCGAGACACAACATTCGGAGAGAGCATCGGTCGAATTCTCTCTCAACTTATCTCTTTTATTTCTCTTTGCTTTCGATGGCGAGTGGTGAGGAAGAAACAAGTCTACTAGCGACAATTTATATTATGTATTTGGTTACCTCCTTAAGCAGCTTGGCAGAGAATGCTTTCATTACGTTTGATTTTCTATTCAAGTATGGTTTCGATTATGTTCTTGTTTATTGCTTTTATGTTTATGATTGATTATCGTGAGTAGTCGGTTTGGTTGGGCTTGGGAGAAAGCACGTTGAGTCAAGGTCATACAGTCGTGAGTCTAAATGTCCTTAGAACCTTGGTGGGCGTTCCGAGAGCTCTGAGGCCTTTATACACATGTTATTCCTTTCCTTGGCGTTAACTCGGTGGTAGCAGGGGAGGGTAGCTACAAGCAATAGCGGAGTAAGACATCGAGTGTCTCTTTGTCCGGAAATGCAATTTGGAGTGGGTGATTGTAGTGTCGGCCTTGGGCAAGGTGCGAGCCACTCCCTGGACCGGTTGTGGCTAGTTGGGCTGTCTAGTGAGTAAAGGCATTGAGGCGAGACAAACCTATCTTGGAGACTCTTGGCAGGGGAGGCGGGGGCCTCTGTACTTAGTCTAAAATCTCGGGTAAGATGGGGGGGCACAGTGTGCGTGACAACCTAAAGGGCATCTACCTCTTGGTACCTTTAACCACGACATACACTCATGGTGAAAATCCTTGAACCTATGACCGGCGTCTTGACCAATATCTCAGCGTGCGGAACCGCGACTACTTGTTATTTAATCTCTTTACCTTGTGTTTAAGTTTCGGTTTACATTACGCTCAAGATCTATCTCTGGTACATTTCTCTGAGACCGTCGACTTGGCCCGATACCTTGCCCTCGGGCAACCTCCTACTCAAGCTGTGACAACTCGGTAACAACCAACCGCTCTCTTGGGTTCGACCCATAACTTTCCATATCACGAAACTATGTGTTCAAGTTGGAGGAGATTATAAATGTATCTTGGCGTGTCTTGGTACCTCAACTAGCAGTGTAAACGCGTCGAGTTGCATCGTTCTTGAGGGAGCTGCGCTATTCTAGTGTTATTCACTCTTTTATTTTTGTTTGGTTTTGCATGCTCAACCTAACCTTGCGGCGAGCGGAGAGCTCTGTTTGACCAGTTGAAGAACCATTCGGAGAAGAAGAAGGCGGGGAGAAACGCCCCGTCTTGAGGAGGCACGTGCAGGCAAGACAACATGGAGAGAGAATCCACAAAACCCACCACCTCCGGGAGAGCGGGCCCTTGGAGATGATGTTCCCGAACAACAATAGTTCTAGCCATGGGCATCACCTTCACGAGATCGAGGACAAGCGGGAGTTGAGGCACTCTTTTATGAGATCTTGCCAAGCTTGATATCGGGAGAAGACCTAACGCCATCTCGGGACTTGAAATGGTGTGTAGCACAATAAGGTGTGCGGATGAAGTCGAGAAGGTACATCAGAGCTCATATCCTTTCCATTCACTCTCCATGGCGATGCTCGAGGTGGTATACACTTACTCGGGTAGTGTCACTACTTGGGCGGGGCTTCAGAAGTTCCTTGAGAGATACTATCCCATCTCAAGGATACAAAGCGTGAGGAAAGGATGAGTTCCCTCAGGATGGGGAATGGCGAGGCGGTGTCGACTATTGGTGTCGTTTGAGTCCGTCTTGGCAAAGTGTCCCAATCCCAAATCTACAATCAAGATCGATTGATATTCGTGAATGGGCGAGGGGTCGGGAGGCAACTCGTAAGTGCTGCGTGCGGAGGTTCCATACTCAACAAACAACCGGCGGTATTCAAACTACTCGCGGACTTGGTGAAGAGTCTGGGATGATGCCAGCATAGCAGGTCGAGAACGATGCCGAGGCTACCACTCGAGGCGGATTCGACATGAAGATATGAAGGCCATGATGAAACAAATGATGGACTGATGAGGCCCTCTAGGCCAGAAGAATGTCAAGCGTGTTAGCTTTGCTGCCACCACCACAACACGGACAGTGTCTACAAGTGGTGAAGAAGAAGAAGTGAATGCCGGGCGTGTCGACAATGGTGGTGGAGGAAGCGCTCGGTCGAAGCCCGGCTTTGACCCGTACAACCCACCATGGAAAATCACGAGAACTTGAGTGCGGAGGCACACTCATCAAGCACCTCCTAGGCAGAATCCACCTCAGCTCGGCCGTCTTTAGCGAGATAGTGCCTGCACACCAAGGAAGGATAGTCGAGACCTCGACAAGTTTAAAAGCGGAGACAGAGGAGTCTTACAATGCTGTCTTGACTCAATTTGAACACCTTGGCCTTGAGAGATATCAAGCTCAACTAAAAGCAAGGACACTAGTCAACGCCAATCAACCCAATGCGAGCGCAGGGTAGAACTTGCGGCGGGAGGAAGCCCGGTCGAGGAGGCAGTCGAGATGGAAGACATAGCAGGAAGTCGGGCTGATCCTCCTTTCACACAAAGAGTGTAATAATAGGGTGGCATATCGTATCCACGAGTTGCAATCCGAAAACCACGGAAGCTAATTTAGCGACAATTCATCATTATTAAGACACAATTAAAGGATGAGAGGTTTAAGGGCTTGGAAATTAATCAACAAAGGTAACAGAGGCGAAATATAAAATAAAAGCGATAAAATCACGAAGATGATTATAAAGAAAGACTAATCCTAGGATGCACCAATCCTATCCTAGCGATGTTTATCGCCTTATTATTAACGTTTTAATCCAGACAAGGCGGAAGATCACATATATAACCAACAACTTGATTCACGACAATTCGGCGATTGATTACTAATTTTCCCTATCACGATTCGTCTGAAAAATAAGCAACTCGAAAAGGATCACTAAGAATATGCTTCCTCGAATGTCCTATCTCGATTCACGACTCAGAGGCTCGTTCGTATCATGCATTCGATAACGATTGACAATTAATCTGATTCGTCGTTGCAGCAACTAGATATGCATCAAGATTGATCGAAATCAACACATATAAATAAGCAATCGAATCATGAATCGATACGGAAGGTAAATAACAATAGCGGATCACAACATATAGGATCGAATCATGCAAACCTAGGATTAGCAGAAAACTAGCGAGACATAATAAGCGAATGAAATACGAATTAATCATAAAAAATTAAATATATAAAACCGTAGGAAGCGTTGGATGAACAATGGTTGGTCTTGAATCGATTCAAGCGAGCGAGCGGAAAACAAAGGAAAGCGATCGGACAAGCGTTCCGTCGATAAACTAAACAAGAATAACGGAAAATTAAAGCTAGAACTAAGCGGGAATGAAAACTAAAGACTAAAGATGTAAAGGGAAAACTTAAGAAAAAGCAGCTTTGGGGCGTGGGGTGCTTGTGGTCGAGGGCGCGAGTGGGGTGTTGCCATATATAGGCACACCCAACCTAATTTTACTCTTACGGCGCCCGTCACGACCAGCCGCGGTCGCTAGGTGTGGTCGTGAGGTAAGTCTCTGGCGGCTACCGCCAGATCGCCTCTTCTTGCTGCTTTGTACCTCAGCGACACTAGCGGTCGCTAGGCTGTTATGAAGTGGTCGTCGTCGGTGAGATCTCGGCTAGGCTCGCTCGCAGACGCAGGTCGCGCGGCTCTTACAGGCTCTCGCTAGTTTGCCTCGCGACCAACCTAGCGACCGCTAGTCAAGTCGCTAGAAGCTGAGCGGTTGCTCATTTGGCTCGTCCGTTCCTTGCTTGATTATCGATATATAAACCTACAAAGCGTCGAAGGAACACCCAGATCGGTATCTTCTGAAATAGATGAAACATTAAGAATCGATACATAAGCGCACATTAAGCGAGCTAAACTCATCTTCAAATATCAACTAAATTAGGTAGCAAAATCGCGTTTATCAAACCCCAAACTTAAAGCATTGTTTGTCCTCAAACAAAAGCGAAACAGAAAGACAAGCGAAGATCAACGAGCATAGCAAAGAGGATAACCATTCTAGGCCTCGAAACATATCAGCGCTCAAAAACATTAGCGCACATGGCGGCGTTAGCCAACTCAACACAAACAACCATCGAGGCGAGAACTCGTTTATTTCAACCCTCACAAAGGCATGTGTGTAAAATATATAGAATACACTCAAACTCATAAAGAAATTAAGGACGTGTATACACTCGAAGATCAAGCAATGCAACATCTTACCATAGGCTTGCCGTTTCTCTAACATCTCCACCGTCAAATGTGTTCAAATGAGGATCAAATAGGACTTTTCATAGGTTATAATGTAGGCACATTGGTTAAGGTAGGATCATATGGCTAAGTGACTCAATTATACTCCAAGCACCACCATTTACACATCTCGACACATATGGACTTTGTCCATTTTCCCTTCTTTCCCAGCGTGCTAAATTGACGTTTTATGCCTCATAAGGTACCTATACTTTGATTAAAGACCCTTTATACTCAACACTCATAGTGAACTTATCATTTTCTTTTCTTTTCTTTTCTTTTCTAGAGCTTATAGGGTTTAATTCTCACGAACAAAGTACTATTCTTCACACAGATGTATTTTCTAAAATAAACTTTTCTCGTCATAACTACATCAAAATTTCAACCTTTTGATTCCCATATCCATCCTCACCTCCTATCATCCGGTTAATCGAAGAAAAAGTCTAATAAAGGCTCAAAAAGGCGACAAATGGTATATATCATCGGGTTAGTGTTTGGGTGAAAATGTGGTTAACAAAGATGGCCTTTTATCCTTTCCAAATTCGAAACACATATTGCAGTCTCGACACAGAAACACGGCAAGTTCTAGAAGATAATCACATGCATGATATCACACAATTAAAAGAAACTGTATCAAGATGTTTATACAGTGAAGCTCAAGTCTCACGGGTTAAGCAAATGGTGAAAAACAACAAGCTAAGCCATCTCGCGTCATTCATCGTCATTTCTAACATATCATGTGCACTATCATTAAATTTCTCTTCAAATTTTCTATCGTCATTGGCCACATGGATTAACACACTTCACTTAACTCGTTGATCGGCCAGACCGAAAGCGAAAAGAAAAGCAGAAAGGCGACAAAAACAACACAAGCGAAAGAAAGCGACAAAACACGGAAACAAAAAAAAAAGCGTTGGGTTACCTCCCACAAGTGCTTTATTGCGTCTTTAGCTAGACCATTACTAACCTCGTCAATACGGCGTTTTAGTAGCAATAGATATCTTTCTCGACTTGTGGAACCTTCTAAACTTCGCATTTCGGATGACCACCGCGACTATGGAAGTGGCCCCCAAACTTGAATGATACACTCGGGTTCCATGCAGAGTCCACTTCTTCCTTCTCCACGGCCTCTTGATCGGTCGAGTACCCTCTAAGCGAGGCGTGATCGGCGGCGGCAGATCATGATCGAGCAACAATCTTCCGGCTTTTCAGCGTCGTGTTGCTTGATGGCGTCAGATATATAAATTTTGAGCTCCTCATCGTTAACACGAAGCGTGAGGTTTCCTTCACTGCACATCAATCAACGCACGACCGGTTGCTAGAAAAGGTCTACCTAGGATTAGTGGTTGTTGTTTGAATTCGGAATATCGAGAATAACGAAGTCGGCGGAAAAACAAAATCCAATTCTTACCAACACGTCTTGACGATACCTTTTGGATATGTGGTGACGGTCGGCCATCATCGATGAAATCTTAAGTAAACTTCATTTTCCTAGGTGTAGCGGTTGAAAGCGTTCAACGGCATCAGTTGATGCTCGCCCCAAGTCGCATAACACATTTGGAAAATTACGCTCGGCGATCTCGCACTCTAACGTGAAAGCTGCGGGATCATACGCTTGAAAGGAGCTTCTTTGCAAGGCAGCCGCGCACTCTTGGGATAGGGAAATTTTCTCAAATTTCCCAAGTTTCTTCTTACTTGCAAGCGCGTCTTTTAAAAATTTCATGTAGCCCTAGGCATGTTTATGCAGCTTCAAGAGAGGCAAATTTATCTCAACTTTAAAATACCTCTTTGAAGCGAGGCAAATTCCCGTCATATTTCGACTTGACAAGTCGACTCGGAAAACGGGACCGGAGGAATATACGTGCGAGGATTAGCCTCAGGGGGTGCCTCGCGGTCGACCTCGCGACCCATTTGGGATGGTCGCGAGGAGTATGCCGTCTGTTGATCTCCTTGTTCGGCGTGCGACTTGCGGGGCGTTAGGTCGCTCATGAGCAAATCTGGCGCTCGCATGCTTGGATGGCTCGCGATCGGGTCTTGTGGCGGCAGCTCGGTCATGGCGTCTGTGGACAAAATTCGGGATGGCTCGTGATCGGGCTCGCGATCATGACTCGATCGCGAGTTCTAACGTCGAGAATGTTCTCTTGCTCTTCTTTCTCGGTAGGGCTCGGGTAGGCTCGTCCTCCTCGTCAATGAATGGCGAAGCATTGACTCTTGGGTTCACCTCCATGTATTACTCGGAAATTGGCCCGTCTTTTGTAGTGCATTCACTTGTCGGCAATTTGACCGATTTGAGCTTCAACATCTTTATGTGTTTCCCCATGGCCGTCCCTGATCGACTCAAGTGATTTATCTTCGCGGTGTTCTTGATGAGCAATTCGATTAGTTGCCAATTGTTGGTTGCTTACAACCAGCTGGCATCATGTCTTGAGGCTTGGCTTCTCGGCTCTTGAATCAATCCGAGTATTGAAGCTCTTTGAAGGTTGTTGGAAATTTGAATGACTCTCTCGATTGATGTGGCTAACGTTCTCTGTTTCAATCGACTCTTCAAAGAGTGAACTTCTTCATGAGGTCATCATATTTGAATCACTCTCAGCGGTTGCTTTGAGCGATGGCGTTCTCTCCGTTGGCCATTCATAGCTGTTGGCGACCATCTCTTCTGTCTGACTTGCCTCGTCATTTGGTCGGTTTAATAAGCAGCCCCATGGCGCATCTACCATGCTCCTAAATCGCCATGTCGGTCCACCGTAGAATTGTGTGATTTGTTGCTCCTTGGAGAACCCATGTTGTGGACATCGTCTCAATAGACCTCTGAATCTCTCCCATACCTCGAATAATGATTAAATCGTGGTTTTGGCAAAATGAGAGATTTCGGCGATGATCTTCTGCGCTTTCGCCCGTGGAAGTATTTGAAAGAAACTTCTCTAAAGTTTCCCCAAGTGTCGATGCCATTCGGTCCAAACTCTTGAACCAATCTTTTCTTTGGCTGCTTGACGAAGCCAAACATCTTGCATCCGGATTGTGTCTTGTGGCACCCATTACATTTGATGGTGTCACAAATGTCGAAAGCGTCTCGAGATGCGCATTCGGGTCTTCCATGACTCCTCCCCAAGCTGCTCTCCTTGGACCATCTTGATCGGGGCGGTTTGAGCTCGAAATTGTTTGCATCTACGTGCGGGCTAAACCGCCTCCTTGGAGCTGATCGGTTGGGATGTCGATACATGTGGTTGAGAGGTCTTTCCTGGAGGCGGGACAACGATTCCATATTTGCCATCGGCCATTGCATCTGCAAAGTCGGCTAGCATCGTCTTCTTGCTCGGGAGGAATGCCCGGATTACTGCAGTTCTTTGCCATTGCAGCTCGTCTCTCTCGTCCTCTTCTCCTTGAGAGCTTTCGATCTCGGGATCTAATAATATTTGGAGGTCCACGAGATCTTGTCGCATAAACCACACGAGAAAGAGAGAATTTAGCACTTACAAAATAAATAAAAATAATATAATATATATAACTTGAATTAATAAATCCAAATCGTCAAATTATTCCTATGTGATCTTAACAATCCCGACACGGCGCCAAAATTTGATCGCTCCTTTTCACACGCATAAAGAGTGTAATAATAGAATGGCAAGTATCGTATCCACAGAGATTGCAATCCGAAAACACAGAAGCTAATTTAACGACAATTCATCATTATTCAAGCACAATTAAAGGATGAGAGGTTTAAGGGCTTCGGAAATTAATCCAAAGCAAAGGTAACCAGACAGAAATATAAAATAAAGCGATAAAATCACGAAGATGATTATAAAGAAAGACTAATCTAGGGATGCACCAATCCTATCCACAACGATGTTTATCCCGCTTATTATTAACCGTTTTAATCCGAGACAAGACGGAAGATCACATATATAACCAACAACTTGATTCACGACAATTGCGGCGATTGATTACTAATTTTCCTATCACGATTCGTCTCTAGGGAAAATAAGCAACTCAAAAGGATCACTAAGAATATGCTTCCTGAATGTCCTATCTCGATTCACGACTCAAGGCTCATTCAGATCATGCATTCGATAACGATTGACAATTAATACGATTCGTCATTAACCGACAACTAGATATGCATCAAGATTGATCGAAATCAACACATATAAATAAGCACAATCGAATCATGAATCGATGCACGGAAGGTAAATAACAATAGCGAGGATCACAACATATAGGATCGAATCATGCAAACCCTAGGATTAGAGCGGAAAACTAGCGGACATAATAAGCGGAATGAAATCTGAATTAATCATAAAAAGAAATTAAATATATAAAACCCGTAGGGAAGCGTTGGATGAACAATGGTTGGTCTTGAATCGATTCCAAGCGAGCGAGCGGAAAACAAAGGAAAGCGATCGGACAAAGCGTTCCGATCGATAAACTAAACAAGAATAACGGAAAATTAAAGCTAGAACTAAGCGGGAATGAAAACTAAAGACTAAAAGATGTAAAAGCGGGAAAACTTAAGAAAAAGCGAGCTTTGGGGCGCCCGGGTGCGTGGTCCGAGGCGAGTGGGGTGTTGCCATATATAGGCACACCCCAAACCCTAATTTTCTCTTACGCGCGCGTCTCGCGACCACCCTTGCGGTCGCTAGGTGTGGTCGCGAGTAAGTCTCGCTGACGCGCCTTCTCGCCCAGCAGTCGCCTCTTGCCTCGCTTTGTACCTCGCGACCGACTAGCGGTCGCTAGGCTGTTATGAAGTGGTCGCGAGAAATCGTCCCAGTGAGATCTCGGCGCTGGAGGCTTCGCTCAGGCACGGTAGGTCGTGACGCGGCTCTTACGGGCTCTCGCTGGTTTGCCTCGCGACCAACTAGCGACCGCTAGGTGGTCGCTAGAAAGCTAGGCGGTTGCTCATTTGGCTCGTGCTTCGTTCCTTGCTTCGATTATCGATATATAAACCTACAAAGCGTCGAAGGAACGCCCAAGGCGATATCTTCTAGAAATAGATGAAACATTAAGAATCGATACATAAGCACATTAAGCGAGCTAAACTCATCTTCAAATATCAACTAAATTAGGTGTAAAATGCGCGTTTATCAAGGACTTGGTCGAGGAACACGAACCCGAGGTAAAGGTCCCCTTGCCCAGGTATCAGACAAGACATAGATCAAGATCAGACCTCCCTTCCCAGGGAGGTTTGCAGGGAACAAAGAAGCCGAAGAGATGAACGAAATGATCAAGATCTTTAAAAAGGTAGAGATCAACATACCTTTGATCACTGCTTTGATCTCGATGCCGAGGTGCGCCAAGTTCCTCAAAGAGCTGTGTACCAAGAGAGTCAAGTACACGGACGATGCCAAATCCCAAATGGGAGAGAACGTCTCAGCCGTACTCAAATGAGATCTCCCAATCAAGTGTACCGATCCCGGAATGTTCTATATACCTTGTGTGATCGGGACAACGAGGATAGACCAAGCTATGCTCAATCTCGGGGCATCAATCAACGTGATGCCCCTATCTATCTATCAAGAGTTGAAACTCGGACCTCTCCGACCATCTTGTGTTGAGATTCAACTGGCAGACAAGTCAAGTGTCTATCCTGAGGGGATCGTTGAGGATGTTCTCGTCAAGGTGCAAGACCTTATTTTCCCAGCCGACTTCTATGTCCTGAATATGGGTAGTACCGGACGGCGACTTTCATCTTCTAGGCAGCCGTTTCTCAAGACGGTCCGAACTTTAATCGATTGCGATACGGGGAAGCTCACATGCAAATTCGCTAGGGAGATGGTCACCTTTGACATCTACAAAGCCGAGCAATTTCCGATCGACGTCGAGATGGTGGACTTCGTCAGTCTCACTGAGAAAGATATTGAGAGATACTCTGCCAACGTGGTGATCAAGGATGTGTACGATAGAGTCATCCTAGGACACACTGAATATCTAGAGTATCTCGACAAGGAGGAGATAGAGGCAACCGAAGTACTTGAGGTGGAAGCTGACCAAAGCGGGGATAATCAACCAAGCTATCGATCGCATCTAGTGCATGACAAGGAGAGGATGCAACCTTCCTTGAAGAAAGCCCCAAGCTCTACTCAAGCGCTACGAAGCACTTGAAGTACATCTACCTCGGGTCAATGAGATGTTGCCGGTAATCATAAGCTCGGTGACGATCAAAGAAGAAGAAGAGGCGAGGCCGTCTTGAGCAAGTACAAAGAGGCCATCGGCTGGACCTTAGCCGACCTCAAGGGCATCAGCCCTACTGTTTGTCAACACTACATCTTGCTCGAGGACGAAGCCATACCGGTCAGAGACCCCCATAGTAAGCTCAACCCGATAATGAAAGAAGTTGTCAAGGTGTTGATACTCAAACTCCTTGAGTTGGGCCTCATTTACCCTATCTCGGACAGCCGGTGGGTCAGCCCGATCCACGTCGTGCCAAAGAAATCCGGCGTACAGGTGGTTGAGAATGAAGGCAAGGAATTGGTCGCGATGAGACTCCAGACAGGCTGGAGGGTTTGCATAGATTACAGAAATCTCAACAAGGTGACCAGGAAGGACCACTTCCCCTTGTCGTTCATTGACCAGATGCTTGAGAGACTCGTCGGGAATAGGTATTTCTGTTTCCTTGACGGCTACTCTGGTTATATGAAAATTTGTGTGGCATTAGAATATCAAGATAAGACTACATTCACTTGTCCGTTTGGCACATTTGCATATCATCGTATGCCATTTGATTTATGCAATGCCCCGGGGACATTTCAAAGATGCATGATGAGCATATTTTCTGATTTGCTTGAGCAATGCATTGAGGTGTTCATGGATGATTTTACTTGCTTATGGAAAGACGTTTAACCGATGGTATAGAACATCTTGAGTTAGTTACTCGCAGAGGTGCGTGGAGAAGGATCTTGTGCTGAATTATGAGAAATGTCACTTTATGGTCAGAGAGGGAATTGTCCTTGGGCATGTTATCTCTGAGAAGGGCATTGAGGTAGACAAAGCCAAGGTGGAGATAATGGCCAAGCTGCCCTATCCACCAACAACAAGCAGCTCCGGGGATTCCTTGGCCACACTGGATTTTATCGGCGGTTTGTCAAGGACTTCGCCAAGATAGCACAACCGATGAACCGCCTCCTCCAGAACGATGTACCGTGGGAGTTCGACGACGCGTGTAAAGAAGCCTTCCAGATATTGAAAGAGCACCTTGTCACAGCGGCCATCATAAGGCCACCCGAATGGGGCATGCCTTTTGAGCTGATGTGCGACGCAAGTGGATACGCTGTTGGCACGGTGCTTGGGCAGAAAATTAGCAAGGAAAGCTTCGTCATATACTATGCATCGAAGACCCTCACCGGGCCGCAGATCAATTACACGACCACGGAGAAGGAGCTTCTTGTCGTGGAGTTTGCCTTCGAGAAATTTCGCTCCTACCTCTTTGGGAGCAAGGCGGTGGTTTACACCGACCACGCCTTGAAATATCTCATGGCAAAGAAGGACACAAAGCCAAGATCGTCGGTGGATACTCCTCCTCCGGGAGTTCGACGTTGAGATCAAAGATAAGAGTGGATCTCAAAATCAAGTGGCCGACCACTTGAGCGCAATTTGAGAAAGGATGAAGGAGATCCAATCCGAGCAACGCTTCCGCACGAGCTACTCGAGATCTACGCCAGGAGCCATGGTGCGCGACTTGGTGAACTAAATCGTGACGTAGTGTTGCCGGTGGAATGCCAACACACCGTAGGAACAAACTCGAAGGAGAGTCGACAATACGTATGGGATGACCCATACTTGTGGAAGCAATGCTCAGACTTGATCTTGAGGATATGCGTTCCGGAAGGTGAGCAAACAAGCATCCTTGAGCACTGCCATGAGAAGGAGTGCGGCGGACATTTTGGGCACAAGAGAACGGCAAGGAAGATCCTTGATTGTGGGTTCTACTGGCCCACTATCTTTAAGGATAGCTACGAGAAGTGCCGAGAATGCGATAAGTGCCAACGCGAGGGCAATGTCTCAAGGAGGAATGAGATGCCCTTGGTACCTATCTTGCCAGTGGAAGTATTCGACTTATGGGGCATGGATTTCATGGGCCCCTTGCCAAACTCTAAGGGAAACCAATACATACTCCTAGCAGTGGACTACGTGTCAAAATGGGTAGAAGCCAAGGCCACAGCCAAGGCGGACGCAAGGACCGTAGCTATTTTTCTCAAGTCAAACATCTTCAGCCGGTTCGGTGTGCCAAGACCCATAATCAGTGATCGGGGCACCCACTTCTACAATGCCACCGTTGGCAGCTTACTCAAGAAGTATGGAGTGCATCATCGGATGTCCACCGCGTACCATCCTCAAGCCAACGGTCAAGCTGAGCTCTCAAATCGCATTCTAAAGACCATCTTGATGAAGGCCTTGGGAGAGAGCAAGAAGGAGTGGAACACTCACCTCGACGATGCGCTATGGGCATACCGGACAGCCTTTAAAACGCTATTTGGAATGTCTCCTTACCGGATGGTGTTTGGCAAGATGTGTCACCTGCCAGTCGAGCTGGAGTACAAGGCGTACTGGACAATCCGCAAGCTCAACTTTGACTGGGATGAGGCAGGAGAGAAGTGCAAGCTTGACATACGAGAGCTTGAGGAGATTCGCCTAGAAGCTTATGACAATGTCGCTATATACAAGGATAGGCTCAAGAGAGCCCATGATCTTTTGATCAAGGAAAAGAAGTTCAAAAATGGGCAAATGGTGATACTCTATCAAAATAGGTTCCGCTATGCCTCTAGCAAGCTGACCACCAAGTGGGTGGGAACTTACATCGTGCACGCCCAACATCCGAACGGAGCCGTGGAGATAAGCGACATGGACGGTAAGAAAGTGTTCAAGGTAAACGGAAGCAGACTTAAACCCTACCATGGGCACGACCGAAGGCTCAGAGAATGGGACGCTGAGCAAGATGAGCTCCACGAGGTTCCTCAAAAGGATCCTCAAGACGCCTGAGTGAAGGAAGGCGTCGAGCTAACGACGTTAAACAACGCCGCTTTCAGGAGGCAACCCGGTGGGTGCGATTTTAATCGCTACATTCTACTCCTTTTGTCGAGGGGTGGTCTTGACCACTTTTAACACTTTGCCTCGGTAAAGTATGTGAGTGGAGCCCACCTCGTTATTTCGACCGCCTCGAGAGGACTGCTTTCTTCCTCGAGGCGTATTTTCTTAAATTGCATGTCCGGACGAAACTCAAGGCGAGGCAAAAGAAGGCGTTCTGGTGGCAAGGCAACAGCCTTGGCCAAGAACACGGGAAACAAGGCGGCATTTGAATTTCTGCGGGCTGACGCAGGAGACATCCCATCATGTCAGCCCACCACCCTAAAACCATTCCAACCCACGTTCTATTACCCCCCTCATTTCACCTACCCACCTCCCACATTCAAACCACACCCCAAAAACTTCCCCAAACTACAGCACAAAAACCCTAACTTTCCACCCATGGTACACACACGTCCATAGAAGAAACTCCCTGAACCAACCCCGAAAAAGACTGTAGCTCACCGCATAAAAATGGAGAAGACGTCAGCCGAGCCCACCGCCGAAGGGAGTCCATCGTCCGGTGACGGAGCTCCCCTCACCGAGGAAGCACCCACTCTCCACGACATTAACGTGGAGGTGGACGCTGAGAAAGAAGAGCAGCCCACGCCCGAGAACACGCCGGAGAAGACGCCGGAGGAAAAGAAAGAAATGACCCCCTCCACCGGAAAAAGAAAAAAGGAGACTCCTACTACCTCCTCATCAAAGAAGACGCCGCCAACCCCCTCTCACACCGGGTCTACCGACATGGAAACCAAAGTACTGGAGGAGAAGGAGGTCTCCGAGGAGGGGAGCTCCGGCGACGCTCTCGGAGAAGGCAAGGACGAAGGAAACGACCCGGCGAAAGAGATCGAGGAAGAAGACGTCTTCCTCATTGGAGAACGGCCGGCGAAGAAGGCAAAGATGGCGACGCGCTCGTCGAAGCGAGGGAAGGCCTACACGGTGAACACCAAGGAGCTCGTCAAAACCAAGGAGATGGTGGTACCGAAGCAGCTGGAGCACGCACTCCTCGAGCAACTAGGTGTCAAGGAGGAAGTCGAGAGGATGTTTAAAGGAATCGGGTGGGGAAAGTTTCTCGAATGGGATACCATGGTATACGCACCAATGGTGAAGGGTTTTACGGAGATCTTGATATAGACCACGACAAAGGGGTGTCAGTAGGCATATAGTTCACTCTTCTCGGGAGCGACGAGAGTTTACGGTTGATGAGCTCAACCAAGCTCTCAACATGGTGACATTGATGGAGGCAAAGGGAGCCAGCTACAGGGGAGCAGCCAAGGTGGTACCAAACTTTACTGACGGAAAATGGTCCGGGATCTGGGGAAAACTAATCGGAAAGGATGGCGCACAGTTCAAGTCGTGTGACGCCAAGGGGACAGCCCTCAAGGACCCGGCCATGCAAGTATGCCACCGGATCCTCTCCTATAATCTCTTTGGCAAGAAGGATAGCAGCGCAACCATGTCGAAGAGCGAGTTGTTCATCCTCTGGGCAATGCACGAAAGGATGAGGCTCAACTTTGCATCCTTCGCAATCTCGCACATGAAGAGCATAATGGGCAGGGAGCAGCAGAGGCTCTCCTGTGCCACTTGCCGACTAACTTTGCCAAGGAGAATGACCTACTTGGCCCCGACTTTGCCATGGCCCCCGAGAGAGAGGACACCTTCGACTTGAAAGTACTCAAGAAAATGCTCAGGATTGTGGAGGACGAGGACGGCAAGCTCACCATCCAGCAAGAGCTTGAGAAGCCCGTTGCCAAGCCAGCACGCTCAAAGGCCAAGGCAAGGCGGGAGCTTCAAACAACACCGAGCTCGCGAGGGACACTCAAGCCGCACTCGTCGAAATCAAGAAACTTTGGTGAGATCCGACCGCCCGGCTTATATTTTTCCCACAAGGATCGGTATCCACCGCATCCCCTAAACCTTCCTCCTTGTTTTTTTTTGTGTTTTGTTTTGTGTTTTGTTTTTCTTTTACATTTTTCGTGTTTGTTTGTTGTGCGTTTGTGTGTTTATGTTTTAGGGACCATACTCGGTCTAACACTTTGCCACAAGCAAAGTGTGTGAGTGTGGATATTTGCTTTTTTTGTTGTTGTGTGTGTTGACCAAAGATGTTGAGATGAGCATGATAATTATGATCTTGGCATAGGCTTTGTAATACATGTTTAGCTTGTTTCAATAAGGTTAGTATGACGGAAAGGGGCATGGCATGCACACATGTGAAGAATTGAGCCTATATATGCTAAACCATTGCAAGCATGATTTTTATTCGCGTGTGATATTCGGATACTTGACTTGGTTGTGCTAGAACTTTTCTTTGCCTTGATCAAAGCCCCGATTGTTGTAGGTGCGAGTGCTCTAGATGATTTTGGCTTTCTTTTCATAGCCATGGTCAACAATGAAAATAAACCCAGATATATGTATCCTTTGCAAGCCCCTTTTGAGCTGTTCGTTTTCTTTTAAATTATCTTGTGCTCTTCCCTGACCTGGGGATTGAGAGAGGAAGAATATGGGAGGGATATGTATGTCTTGGGCATCATTTTGGGCAAACAAAAACATTAGGTGCCTTGGCCTTCGTGGGCATAATGAGCTTAAATTCAAAATGTGTAGAAAAGAAAATTGGTGGGGGAGCATTTGATAAAAAGAAAATAAAAAAAAGAAAAGAAAAAGAAGTTCCCCCAAAAATATAAAGTGTGCTCAGGCCCGTAAGTATCTTGCCAAGGGAAATGGGAAAACATTCTACCCAAGACCTAAGTCAAGACAACCTTACCCCAAGATTAAATACTTCCAACTTAGCCAAGAAGCCACCCAATGCAACTAGGGATGGCAATGGTCGGATCACGCTAGGTCGGATCGGATCCGCATCCGATTTTTGCTTTGGTCCGGATCTGGTCCAGATCCATTGAGTCCAAAAAAATTAGATCCAGATCTAGATCCATAAGATCCACAGGATCCAGGGTCTAGACCCGGATCCATATGTTTTCGCTTCTAAAATAAATTATAGTCAACTATAATTCAAAGTAACACCATAATAATCTAAATGCATAATAAAACTATAATAATTATTTAGAATTTCTACAATTATCACTATTTTGGAAGACGTTAGTTACAAATTTACTATAAAGTAAGAAGCAACAAACAACTCGATCGTCGGTGGTGTAAGTGACTCGATCCGCCGTGAATGCCGATAGATACATAATTGAGAGTATTTGAAATGAAATTTGGAACATATTTGTTTTGGAATAATTTGAAAAAAAAAATTGAAGAGTTTTAAGTTGGGGTTATGTATTTAATTATAATAAAAATAATATATATATATATATAAATATATATATATATATAACTAAATGGATTTTGGAATGGGAAATTGGGAATGATGGCGAGAATAAAAAAATAGAATTTTAAGCAGGGATAGAAATTATTTAGGTTAACTAATTTAATAATATATATATATATATATATATATATATATATATATATATATATATATATATATATATATATATATATATATATATATATATAATTGGCGGGTCCACGGTCGGATATGGATTGGATCCGGGTCTTAAAATCTAAACTCGAGATCCGGATCCGAAATATTGATATATGTTCCGAGATCCGGTCCGGATCCGTCGGGTCCAGATTTTGAGGATCGGATCCTTAAAATGGATCCGGATCGGGTCTGGATCCGTTGTCATCCCTAAATGCAACCCTAAAGACCTAGGATAGAGAACTTTGACCAAGGTATAAGGCGAGAGAGTGAGAGCTATGGCACTTCCTTGATCAAGTCATCACCGAGCGTGAAAACCCTAAACACGGAGAGTTTGAGTGCTTGAGAGGAACTCCCACAAACTTGCTTTGCCCGATCTTGATTAACCTTGATGCATAGTCAGTATTAATCGCCTATGCGGATTATCTTTGTTATATTTTCATCTTATCCTTATTGGTCTTTTGTGTGTGTTGTTTGTGTGTTTGTTTTTTCTTTTGGGCAATGAATGCTTGCACGCTTGAGGACAACCGTGGTTCAAGTGTGTGAGTGTGACGAGCCCGTTTTTCGTGCTCTTTTTGGGGTAGTCCTTGCCCTAGAAAGAGTACATTTTGTGTATGTTCTTTGTGTGTATTTGTGTCTAGGAGGACACGCTTGGGGGTATTGCAGGTTGAGCCGGGCCTTGGGCAAGATCAGGCCACCTCCTGTGAGAGAGGTAAAAATCCCGAGGACTACCTTGGCAAGACATTCTGACATCTTGCCAAGACACTGTACCGCATGGGAGCTGAGCCTGATCAAAGAGCTGAAGTGGAGTCGAGAGGTAATCGAGACAAGGAGAGAGGTGAGAAGGACGAGCGACGGTGGACGGAGGGTCAAGTCGGGACGCAATGGGAGCAGACAAGATCTCTGGCAAACTTGCGTGCAAAAGGAAAGATCCTCGGCAAGGTTCTCTCTGCCGCCTGTTTGATTCTTGCCGTAAAGGGAAAGGTCAACCTGCAGCGCCTGGAATGAGACAAACCTGCCAGACTGAAGCCAGAGGAGCCCTTGTCGGGGTCCAGAGCCCGAGCGAGCTTGCTGCCCTCACCACCTACCGCCTCGAGATACGTGCACTGACCAAGACAAAGAGGAGTTTACTTAGGCTCCCAACACAATTTGAACTCCAGAGTGCATTCGAGACACAACATTCGGGAGAGAGCATCAGTCCAGAATTCTCTCTCAACTTATCTCTTTTATTTCTCTTTGCTTTCATGAGCGAGTGGTGAGGAAGAAATAAGTCCTACGGGCAAACAATTTATATTATGTATTTGGTTACCTCTGCTTGAGCAACTGCTTGGCAGAGAATGCTTTTCATTTACGTTTGATTTTCTATTCAAGTATGGTTTCGATTATGTTCTTGTTTATTGCTTTTATGTTTATGTTGATTATGCGTGAGTAGTCGGTTTGGTTGGGCTTGGGGAGAAGCACGTTGAGTCAAGGTCATACAAGTCGTGAGGTCTAAATGTCCTTAGAACCTTGAGTGGGTGTTCCCGAAGCTCTAGGCCTTTATACACATGTTATTCCTTTCCTTGAGCGTTAACTCGGCCGGTAGCCTTGGGGGGAGGGGTAGCTACAAGCAATAGCCGGAGTAAGACATCGAGTGTCTCTTTGTCCCGGGAAGTGCAGCTGGAGTGGGTGATTGTAGCCGTTGGCCTTGGGCAAAGGGCTGCGAGCCACTCCCTTGGACCGGCTGTGGCTAGTTGGGCTATCTAGTGAGTAAAGCTGTTGGGGCGGATGAACCTATCTTGGAGACCGTCTTGGCAAAGGGGCAAGGCAGGGAGCCTATGTACTTAGTCCTAAAATCTACGGGCAAGCTGGGGCTGGGGGGCCTGGTGTACGTGACAACCTAAAAGGGCATCTACCCCTTGGTACCTTTAACCACGACATAAACTCATGGTGAAAATCCTTGAACCTATGACCGACGTCTTGACCAATATCTCAACGTGCGGAACCCTTGGCCCAACTACTTGTTATTTAATCTCTTTACCTTGTGTTTAAGTTTCGGTTTACATTCGCTCAAGATCTATCTCTCAAGACACTTCATCGAGACCGTCACCGATGACACCTTGCCTCAGGCAAC
The DNA here is from genome assembly GCA_036937905.1 of Salvia rosmarinus. Taxonomy (NCBI): domain Eukaryota; kingdom Viridiplantae; phylum Streptophyta; class Magnoliopsida; order Lamiales; family Lamiaceae; genus Salvia; species Salvia rosmarinus. The sequence continues at coordinate 30,629 of JAODLM010000540.1, forward strand.
CTCCTACTCAAATTGTGACAACTCGGTAACAACACAACCAAATCTCTTGGGTTTGACCCTTAACTTGCCATATCGGAACTATGTGTTCAAGTTGGAGGAGATTATAAATGTATCTTGACGTGTCTTGGTACCTCTAACGATGAGTAAACCGAGCGTCGTCATCGTGTCTAGTGGGAGGGATCGATACCAGATACTTTAAGAAATTGAAGTGGGTCGAGTTCCACTGAAGATATCGGCCGTACAAGTAGCTCCTATCCAGCAAGTTGTGCAAGATAGACAACCACAAGTTACTGCACCCACCGTTGCCATTGTGCCAGTAGCGCCTCGTCGTAGTGGGAGGGTTGTTCATCAACCCGAACGATTTATGTTCGTGGGTGAATCTTGGTTTAGTCCCGTGAAACGAGCGGGCAATAATCGACCCATGGACATACGGTGAGGCGATCTGAGACATCGATGCAAGATCATGGCACACCGCTATGGACTTAGAAATTGAGTCCATAACAAATGACTATGGATGTATATGAAAAGACACATCTACCGGTGGAAAGGAAGCCATAGGTAGTAAGTGGGTATACAAAAGGAAGAAAGATTCAAATGGAAAGGTTTCGGCTTTTAAAGTCAGGCTTGTGGCGAAAGGGTACACTCAGTTGAGGGCATCGATTTCGATGAGACCTTTTCACAGTAGCAATGCTCAAGTCCATCAGAATTCTTCTGGCCATAGCAGCCCACTTAAACCTAGAGGTTTGGCAAATAGATGTGAAAACCGCTTTTCTAAACGGTTACCTTGAAGAAGGTAGAGACATCTATATGCAAAGACCCAAGGTTATGTGGTGAAGGGTGAAGAGCATCTAGTATGGAAGCTTAAGAAGTCCATTTATGGGCTTAAGCAAGCTTCACGATCCCGAACTTACGCTTTGACGAGGTGTTAAAGTCCCATGGATTTACCCAGTTGCCTAGCGAAAGTTGTGTGTATCGTTTAGATGTTAACGGTGATGTGGTATTTCTTGCACTTTACGTAGATGACATCCTTCTACTTGGCAACAATGTGAAGTTGTTATCGGGGCACAAAGAGTTGGTTATCCGATCGGTTTCAAATGAAAGACTTAGGAGATGCAAGTACATTCTTGGGATCAAGGTTTACCGAGATCGCAAGAGGAAAATGTTGAGCTTATCTCGGGCGTCTTATATTGATCTTGTGATTACTCGTTTAGTATGCAGACCACCAAGAAATGATTGCTACCTTTCAGACATGGTGTTCCTTTATCTAAGGAGCAGTCGCCTATGACTGCAAATGAGATAGAGGAAATGAGACAAGTTCCTTACGGTTCCGCCGTAGAAAGTCTCATGTACGCAATGTTATGTACGAGGCCGATATACGCTATGCGGTAGGCATAGTAGCTAGATATCGCCTAACCACGGACAAACTCATTGGATGCGGTAAAGCATATACTCAAGTACCGAAAAGGACTCGAGATTATAGTCAGGTTTACCATGCAGATAGTCTAATGCCTTTGGGTTATTCAGACTCGGATTTCCAAGCTGACCGAGATGAAAAGAAGTCTACCTCAGGCTATGTGTTTACCTTGGGAGGAGGAGCCGTATCCTGGTGGAGTGCAAAGGAGTCGATGCATTGCGGAGTCCACCATGGAAGCCGAATATGTAGCCGCTTCGGAGGCTGCTAAAGAGGCAGTATGGTTTAAGAACTACCTCATGGATCTAGATGTGGTACCTGGTTTGCCCAAGAGTATCATAGTTTACTGTGATAACTCAGGTGCAGTGGCAAACTCGAAGGAACCACGGACCCACAAGGCAACAAAACACATAGAGAGAAAGTACCATGTCATACGAGAAATCGTTAGACGAGGGATGTCTTGATTGAGAAGATTGGCATCATGGATAACCTAGTTGATCCATTCACGAAGAGCATGCCGCAAAAAGTCTACGAAGAGCATATTCGAGGACTTGGATTGTGCAAGATGGCACCCACTTAGAAAGGAAACTTTTGTATAAGTGCGAGAAACAAAGTGATGGTTGTTTGTAATAGTTAGTAAAGAGACACATTGTATACTAAAAGTTTTGCTTTAGTATAAGTGGGAGATTGTTGGATTTGTATATTGGAAGCAGTTTTGGTTGATCTTGTATACAATGTTTCGTTACCACTATTACAATCTCATATCCGAATTGTTTACTTGATTGCATATGTATGTCCCTTTATCTCATATATAAGTTAGATCATACAAATTGTGTTGTAGATCACGTAAGTCCGTATGATTGGTCAAGCTTAATGAGATATAAAAGTATCCCAACCGAGACAACTTGAGGACGAGTTGTCGGTATAGTCATGTGTAGATAAGAAGTGACTTGACTTGGCTGCTTGTCTATGCGGGTGCGTCTCTACGTATTGATGGATCACAGTGAGATGAGTTCTTCTATCTGACCATCGTGAAGAACCTAGATCTCGGAGACTTACGTTGATCTAAACCTCGATAAGGTATTAGGTGAGTATGAGTTGCTGACCATCACTTTGACTTGCTATGGGTGAGGGTTACATGAGATAACCCAAGATTCTCTGCATCTTGGGTGGTGGCGATCTTGTATGTCATGCTAGTTATCGTGTCGAGTCACCGTATCCGCTTAGGATGATGACGTCCCTTAAGGAGCTCAAAGGTTTATTATACTAAACCCCGCAGTTGAGTTATCTCAAGTACAATAATAAGGTTGAGTGGTACTACTTAAGGAATTAAAGATATTAATTATTTTAAGAAGTCGAATCAGAAATAATTAATGGACGTCGATATCTTAAATACGGGATTCGTGAAGTCTAAGTGCAAGCCGACTCACCTTCTAAATAAAGGGGTAAGTCAAGATTTATTCTCTAGTGGCATGAATAAATGTTTGTGAATTAATTTATGTTCGGGCCAACATAAGATAATTAATTTATTTGAGGCCCATCTTTATTCCTTGCATTTGATCCTCAGGTCGGCCCATCCAGGCTTGTTGCTAAGGAAAAAATCGTCCACCTCTCTTAGAGTCCCACTGGGACTCAGCTTGATCCTCTATATCTTAAGTGATAAGATTATATTTATTAGATATGCATAAATCCTATCTTGATAGGGTTTAGAGTTGCATTATAAATATAAGGTGAGAGAGAAAATCAAGGTTAATGCTTAAGTCATTATTTTCAAGAATTACTATATCCACATAGTGAGAAATTTCGAAAATCTAGAGAGAAGGAAGAAGACGTTTTTCTATAGCATTCTCCATAGATTGTCCTCACTCGGCATTGGAGTTTAGGCAATCGGGATACTGTCCAGAAGATCAAAGCACGAGTCTTGATCTATTCATCCCCGACAGATTCGCAGGTGAACACGAGAAAACTCCTACGTGTTGTAATTAATTATATAGGTGCATGCTAGGAATATAATCAATGTATGGTGAATTAAACATCCAAGATAGATCCTCGGGAGAGGGTTAAAATATGATTTCCCTACAGTTATTACGATAGGCCTAGGATACAGGTATGTTAACTACACCTGCAAGCCAAGATCAAAATAATCAAAATCGTTCCCATTAAGCGATAAATGACATCGTATATGTTGATAGCCCTAAGTATAAAGACTCTTGTATCCTGATAGAAGTTGACCCCTTACATGCTTATCTGCTCCGGAACATATGTGTATGTCTTTGAGTGCCTGCACATATCCTAATATAATAAGGTTTCGGATTACCCCACCTCAAAGCCATATCTACATCTATAAATACCCTCATCATTTAAGGATCAAATACACAATCTTAAGCTAATCAAGAAGCCCTAAGCATAATACATCACTAACTTGAGCATCAGAGTATCTACCCGAAGGCTCTCTCCGACTCTGTTTTACAGTTGGTTTAATTCTCGTACATTTCGACTGTTTAACAAGATATTCTGACCATGTGTTCATAATTGCTAATCAGTCATTACTACAAGGTACGCCTTTTTTATAATTATTTATTAGATTTATAATTTGAATCTATCAACAAGCGTCATTTGTGGGAAACTCTTCACAAGTTAAGACTTAATGTTCCCCTGAGATAGGAGTTCATCTGGTCAAAACAAGCCAACTCGTATCTCAACCTTGTTTCACACGATATCGTGAAAATGAGGTCTGAATCTTAGATATGGCAGGGGATTCCCAAACGCAGGAACTAGATGTAACTCTCAAGCCATAAGGAGGTATGAATCTCCTACATCTGGCCAACTAAGAATCTAGTATAGGACATGGACCTAAACCTGTAGCATATGAGGGTATGATAGCAGTAGTCAAGGTATTGCTGGAGCAAGCTCTGAATGCTAGGGGATTCCCACCAAGCAATAGAGCATCACAACCCATCAACTTGGATATGCGAGGAAATCAAGATAGCAAAGGGATACAATAACAGAACCTCGCAGGTCTCAATAGAAGATATAACCCTAGTAGGGCAGCCAGAGCAGACATATGACAACTATCATTCGGGAGAAGACGGAAGATAGCTACGACTAGGAATATGAGACTGAAACAAACCCTACGAACATCGAGGATCGTATACCAGATCCTTTGCCCCAAATATACTAGAACAACAAATGGAGCTTTTGCATAGAAAAAACAAGAGATGGATGTTATGAAAGCGGAGCTGGCTAGTTTAAGGAGGCAACAAGCAGAGATGTCTATCTCCGAGATCTATAGAAGAAGGCACAAAGACTTGGGGTATGAAACAAAGGTCGAATCATCGTATAGGTCGGAGAATTTTGGACAAGGATCGAAGCTAATATCCAATAGCCCATTTTCAGCAGTTGTACAAGCAGATCCTGTACCGAAAACCTTCAGGCATATATCAGTCACGAGTATCATAGAATTACAGACCCCCATGAACATCTAATGAGATTCGAAAACATCGCTTTATTACCATTATTTGGATGGGGTAAAATGCAGAGTTTTTCTCACAACACTTACAGACCTGCGCAACAATGGTTCAAACAACTAGTGCCCCACCCCATACACTGTTTCGAGGATTTGAATGTGGTCGTCCTCAACAAATTCATGAGTGCTCAAAGATTAGCACATGGAATGCATCACTTATGGTCAATAATACGAGAAAAAGATGAAACCTTGAGGTCATATCTCACTAGGCTTAATGCACCAGTACTCGAATCTCAATATATTAGATCTAAAACACGGTCCTTTATTCGTATCTCTAATCAAGAGACTAACACAGAGTTGGGATGAGCTATTGCCACGGACGTATAAGTTCATACACTTAGAGGATGCTATTCTAGAACAATATCTAAAAAATACCGCGCTTAAGGCACCATCCATGAGAGAGGAAAGAGAGGGCAGAAAACTCAGGCCCATAGTAAATGAAAATAGATAGAGTTGAGTCATACACATCTCTTAAAAGGGAGCCTACAACTTTACTTGAAATAGCAGCGAAAAATCCAAGATTCATGTTTTCCCGAACAACCAAAGATGGACTCCAAAAGCCTAAGTCAGATAAATTCTACAAGTACCATAATGATTATGGTCATGAAACCAATGGGTGTCGATATTTAAAGGACGCTATCGAAAGGATAATCCGAAACAAATAACTCATAGAATATGTCCGGATAGAAGATGATAAATAATAAGAGAAACGGAAAGAGAACAACCGACAAGTGACGGAGACATGAGTAGAAGAGCCTTCTCAAAAGAAAAATGATTTGATCAATATGATCAGCGGATGACCAACGGAAGGAGACTCCAACAGGGCGAGGAAAGCATATTTTAGAACGGCCAAAGCTTGGAATAGGCACACGATCTTAAAAATAAAAGAAAAGCAGATCTTGCCCGAAATTTCTTTTGGACCCACAGATGTTAGAGCATTAGTCAAACCTCACGATGATGCACTTGTCATAACCATCGATATAGATGGATACGACATAGCGCGAGTCTTTATAGATATGGAGAGTGTTGTCAATGTGATCTTCTGAGGATGTTATGATCAAATGTCTTCTACAGCTCCTTTACACATGTAGTCACAACACTCTACGAATTCGTCAGAAAAGTAGTGTCACCAATGGGTTCTACTGAGCTCATGGTTACTCTAGGAGACAGGAAGTCACGGATGGCTAGACCTATTCAGTTTCTGACTATAGACGCACTATCCGTCTACAATGTCATACTATCACGACCAACCTTAAATATATTTTGAGTAGTAGTGTCCACTTTCTACATGAAAATGAAATTCTCAATAGGGAATACCATAGGAGAAATGTTAGGAGATCAAGTGTCATCTCGAAAGTGTTACATGCAACTGGTGAAAGAAGGGGAATTACATAAGAGGACCAAACATCAAAGGACCCAAGCTGACCATGACCATCAACCGAAAACTAAGAAGTTAAAAAATGAGGGAGTATCAAAACGAGCTTTCTCTGCCCAAATACAATCGGCGGAGGAACTCATGAATGTCGAATTGTTCCCCGGAAGAACAGGTTTCACCATGAAAATCAGTACACAAATATTAGATACAGAATGCTAAGGCAGTTGTGGCATGCCTGAAGGATAATGCAGATGTCTTTGTCTTTAGTTCTACCGACTTGACTGGGGTCGATACTTGTGTAGCCATGCACTCCTTGAATGTAGATCCAACAGTCAAACTTGTCAAGCAAAAGTTAAGATAGTTTGGCCTAGAAAAGGACAAATTCATAAGAGAAGAAGTGAGAAAGCTGGTGGAGGCGGGACATATTGTATAGATACAGTTTTCAGAGTGGTTATCAACGCGGTAACGACGACCAAAGGAAACATATGAACATGGCTGATGTGTATAGATTTCCGTCACCTTAACAAAGCCTGTCTCAATGACTTTTATCCTCTGTTGAGGATTGATCAATTAGTAGATTCTACTTCAGGACGTGAATTGTTAAATCCAAATATCAACTAGATGAAGTCCAACGAACAATAGGACAAGCTTAGAGGATGAAGAAGCTATGAGAGCATATAACATGATGTAAGATATTTCGGCAATCAACGTCGGGCTACTTTTCTGCAACAAAGGCAGAAACAAGCCAAACAAGAAACATAATAAATCTATTCAATTTACACCACCAAGAAACTTGAAACAATAGACAAACAATTGAACTATTTACTTTCAAGAATACCATAGTCATATACTATGTATCTTGTCCTAGAATTGGATAGATAGATATAAAAATTACATCCGAGCATGATGATCGAAAAACTGCAGTTGTTACTAATTAGAAATTACACAAACATTATAAGAAAGTTCACCAAAGACGAGCAATTCAGAAAAGTCATCTAAGTCAACATATACAAGGATTTAAATTTGAAAACCTTCAATGCAAGTAACAAACCGAACAATAACTCAGCAGGCCATTTCATTTGTTAACATAAAGACGATTGCGACAGAATAAATATTGACAATTTGACATCCTCTAGAGTAATTTATTTGAAAACTACAGAAACCTCATTAAGTATTCAATGGATCAACTACATATAATGTCAAAGAACCATATAATAGTGAAAAGCTAAAATCCTGATTTAAAATTGAAAGAAGCTATCAAGGAAACCACCTTAGCCTTCCACTTTCCACGAAGTCGACAAAATCATGGTTAACTCGCATTGTCGATCAAAAATAGTACTATAGTACAGTGTAAGCTAAGAGAATTCAATTCCCTGTTAAATCGTAACATCACCAAGAGACACAATCTCTATATTCAGCAAGCATACAATAATCAATATTCAACTAATGACATTTATTCTAAGTTTTACTAGAAAAAACAAATACCAATCAGCTGCTTGTTCCGACCAAATTGTTCTACTAAGTCGCTCGCAATAGTTCGAGGTCCCTATAGTGTGGTAAGGTCGACCCAAGTCGAATCTCTCGAGGAAGACTTAATAGGGCTTATGATGTGTTACGATAAAAACGGTAAATCTAAATCCTAAACTTGATTGGGAGATGCTTAACTAAAATTGACATGAAATAAATCACGCAAACGATTCAAACAAATGTTCAAAGTAGTTCAATAGCAACAGGAGCAATTCAAGATTGTGAGAAAGACTAGGGTATTAGGGTTCTTCGCCTTGATTAATTAATTTAAACCTAGGTTATCAAATTTCACAAATACATAAACTATTAGAGTACCCGTTTCCGGTAACCTCTAATCCAATTGATTCCTATGATGCAACATATCTATCTCTCCATAATACACGAAACATAAACAATTAAATGGTGATCAATCACTTAACAGTAAACCCTAGGATTCAATTGGTATACTCAATCAAAACAAATAAACAATCAATCAATTTGAATCACCCAACCCTAGAAGAAGATTAGTTCATGCTCATCTCACGGATCAAACAATTGTAATCAATAGAAATCATTATCCAATAATTCAACGGAAGAAAAATGGAATAACAATTCTTACAATCACAATAGTCGTTGATGAATTTCTTCAATCAAAGTCTTGAATCAATCAAATGCAAAGGAATTACTTGGAAAATAAATGAGGAAGAATTTTGTTGAATTTTATCGAGCGAGAAGCTTCGATCCTACTCTCATTATCCAACACGCCTCTGCTAGGCGATAACCATATTCCGGTGAGTAAGGTGGCGGCTCATTCCACTTATCCTTGACTTGTACTTCACCCCAATCTTTCTTACACTTAGCCTGTGTGTGGGGTTAGTCTTCTCGCTGTCGATTTCTTTATGACTTGATTTATTGTCAACTTCTTACTTAGACATCTGTACTTGCAAGACCTTATTCTCGTCCGAAATATCAAGTGCAATGATAGAAAAACATGATGCAGTAGTAGAAACAGTAGAACTATCAATCGTACTATTAGCACGGAATGTCTCCGTCGTTCCCAAAACAGTCAGGCTTATCAATCATTTAGTAAAATCAATTAAGGTATTTGTTGTAGCTATAAATGGCCTACCTAACAACAACGGATGTCCACTCTCATGTTTTCCAATCTCTTCTCCCATATCAATGACAACAAAATTAACTGAGACTAAAAGGTTACCCATTCTTATTAAAACATCTTGATCACACCCTTCGGTGCCGAATAGTTCCTCGCCTAATTCTAATCGCATGTCGGTTTGTTTTAACTCCCCAAGTTTTAATGAGTTGAACAGAGAAAAAGACATAAGTTAATCCCGGTGCCCAAATCAAGCATCCCCGATGCAGATTTTCCATTACCAAGAGCAACATTAAGAGTAAAGCTACCTGGATTGCTTTGCCTTGGTTTGGGTTGATGCGGAATGGGCTTCTTCTTCTTCTCAACTACCACTTTCTTCATATTCCCCGTTTCTTGCCTTTCGACTATCAGACGGCTCGAAAATGGAAGTGGTGGCTCGTAAACTCTGCGAGGCTTTTCTTCTTCCACTCTGGTCTCTTCATCAACCTCACACTTCTCATTTTCACTTCCATAAGCAGTAACAGCCTTGGCATGCTCTGATTGGCTAGGAAACTTCCCCTTTTGGTCTCTTCTCACTAGTTGTTCAACAGTCCCAGCCATCTGTCCCACTTGAGTTTCCACTCTTTTCAAAGATGCCTCCAAAGACTCAAATCTCAAGTTACTTGCTTGGATAAACGTATTTAGAGAATCCTCAAGCGATGGTTTATTTGGAGCATCAATTTGTTGCTGAGTTTGCTGAGGTTGTTGTCTGAACTGGGTACCCTGACTTGATCACCCTTGATTTTGACTCCAAGAGAAGTTAGGATGTTCTCTCCAACCAGGGTTGTAAGAATTTGAGAAGGGATCATATCTGGGCCTCGACGGATAGCCTTGCTGATTGCCTCTTTGGTACCCTTGTTGAAACTCTTGCATAGCATTAACTTGCACTTCTTCATATGCCATCTCATTGGTTCTTTGGCACATGTTGGCTCCATGCCCCGCTTCTCCACAAATACCACAAATTTCCTTCGACATCGCTTGTTGCTGTTGGAATTGAGGTGATGTCTGAGGCTCGGTTGTTCTCAATAACTGAACTTGGCGAGTGAGATCCGTCAGTTGCTGTGTCATTTTATAGTTGGGTGTCACCTCTTTTGCTGCAGCAGATCTTCGTCCTGCACTTCTCCTTTGCGAGTTTGCAGCTAGCGTCTCCAATATCTCGCTAACATCATCAGCAGTGTAGTTTCCAATGTCTCCTCCAGCTGCATTATCTATCATGTATTGAAAATCCATCGTCAATCCATCATAGAAAAACTGATTGAGGAGCTCAGCTGGGTAATGGTGATGCGGGCACTGCTGCTGCAACGATTTGAAACGATCCCATGCCTCATGCAGTGGTTCTCTAGCCATCTGCTTGAAGGTGGCTATCTGAGCCCTCAGCTCTTGTGTTTTCTGGTTCGAATAGTATTTTCCCATGAACTTATCGCATACTTCTTGCCAACTCGTCAGTGAACCAGGCTGTAGAGACATCAACCATGTCTTGGCTCTATCCTTCAAGGTGTAAGGAAAACACCTCATTCTCAACGTATCTTCTGTGAGCCCGTTCAACGGAAAAGTGTGAACCACTGCATAGAACTCCCTGATGAAGTTTAAAGCATCCTCACTCGGCATCCCATAGAAAGAAGGTAGAAGGTTGAAGTGGATGGGCTTCAACTCGTAGTTTCGGGTCGGATCCCCGAGGACTATGCATGACGTTGTCACCCCAATGACGGGTCGAGCAAAGTCACGCATCCTTGGGTTTTCTTCTTCGTTGACTCCTCCATTTGCTGCCATTTCTTCTGGCACAACTTCCTCACTTGGAGATCTACTCTCCAAATTCTCGTGCTCAACTGTCGCTGAACTCGTCTCACTTTCAGACGAGCTTTCTTTTTCCGAGTTCGAAAGATTAAAATCTCTCGCCCTGTGAATGTTATCGAATACTGGTGCTAACTTCCTTTGAAGACTTCGACGACCTAGCATACAAAAATACAAGACAAGAAAACGGATTACGCGCACCCGAGGGAAGAAAATAACCAAACAAAAATAAAATAAAATAAAATAAAATAAAATAAAATAAAATAAAATAAAATAAAATAAAATAAAATAAAATAAAATAAAATAAAGAAAAATAGAAGATAAGGAGGAGAAAATAACACAATCAAAAATGCCTAAAGCCTTCCCCAGCAATGGCGCCAAAATTTGTTCCGACCAAATTGTTCTACTAAGTCGCTCGCAATAGTACGGGGTCCCTATAGTGTGGTAAGGTCGACCCAAGTCGAATCTCTCGAGGAAGACTTAATAGGGCTTATGATGTGTTACGATAAAAACGGTAAATCTAAATCCTAAACTTGATTGGGGGAGATGCTTAACTAAAATTGACATGAAATAAATCACACAAACGATTCAAACAAATGTTCAAAGTAGTTCAATAGCAACAGGAGCAATTCAAGATTGTGAGAAAGACTAGGGTATTAGGGTTCTTCGCCTTGATTAATTAATTTAAACCTAGGTTATCAAATTTCACAAATACATAAACTATTAGAGTACCCGTTTCCGGTAGCCTATAATCCAATTGATTCCTATGATGCAACGTATCTATCTCTCGATAATACACGAAACATAAACAATTAAATGGTGATCAATCACTTAACAGTAAACCCTAGGATTCAATTGGTATACTCAATCAAAACAAATAAACAATCAATCAATTTGAATCACCCAACCCTAGAAGAAGATTAGTTCATGCTCATCTCACGGATCAAACAATTGTAATCAATAGAAATCATTATCCAATAATTCAACGGAAGAAAAAGGGAATAACAATTCTTACAATCACAATAGTCGTTGATGAATTTCTTCAATCAAAGTTTTGAATCAATCAAATGCAAAGGAATTACTTGGAAAACAAATGAGGAAGAATTCGCGTGGAGGAATGCTCTTCAAATAAACTGACGAATGAGAAATAAAATCAGAACCAGGGTTTCATCGTGTGTTTCAGTATTTATATCAGAAGAAAATTCACGCCCAGCGCCGGACGCGAGGAGCTTCTAGAATGAACAGCCTCAGCTAGCCAGCGCCGGACAGACCACAACGCGGACTCGACGAGTTTCTAGATGAGGCGCGAGCGCCGATTGAGAAACCAGCGCCAGACGCGACGCGATTCTGGAAAGACGCCGAACGCCAGCTGGGAGCACAACACGACGGTGCACGCGTCTTGGAAACGACGCGCGTGGCGGCGCGCGGGCGAGGCGAGGCGGGCGCGTGGGCGCAAAGCGGAAAGTCTGCGCCGCTTCCAGCCGGCCGAGCGTGGCGTCTTGTTGGCGAAACGCACGGCGGCGAGGTGTGCGGGGGTCTTCAGGCGGCCGGGCTCCCAGCGTCGAAAGGAGCGGCGTGCGAGCACGCGCTATTGCCGCAGCGGGCACTGGGCGGCCGAGGTTGGGCGCGCGGTGCTGCGGGGCATGGGCGTGTTGCGATGCGTGCGACGGGAGTCGTGCGCGACTTTGACGTTTCGCTCCGTTCCCTAGCGTCCTATCTCCGAATCGTGATCCGTTTGCGCCTATGAACTCCTATCGCGATGCTCTTCAATAAACTTGATTCTTGGCAGATCCAATTCATCCTATTTTATGCCGTTTTTCTACAAAACATCAAAACGAACGAAGTAAGTCCGAATCGATAAATATTAATCAAACCAACGGCATAAATAGGATAAACAACTGAAAATGACTTGTAAAATAATACCAAGAATAAGCACAAATTCATACCAAACACTGCTTATCAACATATGTCACACCCCGGCTGACCTAATCTCTGATTAACTGACTAACCGGAGTGCAACGGTTGGATTTAAGAGAAAAGACTCGCAAACAGGAAGAAATTAATATCCAAAGAAGGACGAGTCTTTGAGTTTATGATCAATTAATAAGCCAAAGTCAAACACTTATTAAATCACTATTAGCAAGTGAATTCAATACTCATTGACTCAAGTTTGTAATTATTTAACAAATGTCTAACCCATCAGAACTCTGTATCATGACACATCAAAATCATGTGAATCATAGATATAATCAATTATCCTTTCTAAAGAGAGACGAGTCAATGGACAATTGATTAACCAAAAGATCATGGTAGAATATTAATCAACCCTGTTTAGCAAACTGATACCATAATCTTTGACACAAAGTTTATACTTGTTTTCAAATGTTCAAAACCCATCAAGATTCAAACTAAGCAAGTTTCCACAACTATAACGAGTTGGCGAAGAAAGTAATCGAGTTTATGTGTGAGACATAAACTCGTGGCAAAACATAGGACATGGCAATTTAGGTCTTCGCCAAGATTCAGGTCCACATTGTCATCTCCTGCATTACCTGCACATTTAGAAATACATGCAGGGCGTGAGTACTTGATGCACTCAGTGGGCAATCGCGAAAATAATTGAAACATGCTCTTAGAGCTATAAAATCGACTTGCCACTTTATAGATTCACAGGGATTTTAAGAAATAACCTATGAATCAAACTTTATGAAATTCACTTACTTCATGATCAATGCACGTGCTTAACAATTCTAATATAACATGTCTGCAGACAATCAACAACAAACACCATATCTACGCTCAAACGTGTTGAGAAGTAGGCCTCCTTCTCAAACACCTTGGCCAAAGGCCACCTGTGTACACATACCCTTACTAGCACTTGCCTAGCATAGGGCCGATATCGTCATTCTCTCGTGAGACAGCAATATGCTCAAACAAAAAGTCAATTAACTTTTATAAAAGGGACTCATGCTCATCATCATAAACTTGTGCACAAACATATTTTTAGTTTAGAAAGCCCACCGAACTTGATTACTCGGAACTTTACGCTTTTCCCTCTTGATTTCTACTCGCTCTTCCGCGTCTTTAAAAAGAGATAAGAGGAATGAATACGGAAAGATGAACTAAGAGTTTCTAACTCTTGAGCCTCTACTAAAACTCTTTCGATACTCTATGGTTAAGCTAAGACTTGCTAGGTCAATGCATCCCAAAACTAAACTATTTAACTTATTAAGAAAGTAATTATAAGAACATTAGTCTTTTCAATTCCTTATATTCATAAGGAATATCATATTGCTATAACAAAATATTTAATCTTTCTAATCGATTTCTTTGAGAACTTTCATCAAGTAAGCCTTAATCAAGCTATATAATCATAAGAATCTATGTTTTGAAATCAAATTCCAAATATCAAGTCAATGTCACAAAATCCTTTGTAAACGCAAACTAACTAAATCTAAATTTTTCAGATAAGCATAGAAAAATCTCAATAATTCAAAATAGGCTAATTTAATATACTAGATCATACTTTTGAAATCAAACATCTCAAATAAAATCAACACGATAAGTTCTCGACATTACATAAGCACTTTAATTTAGGGTTTTTCATATACGTTGGATTAAATCCCAATTTCTTTCATTAAACACAATCATAGATATATAATTACATAACCACAAGCTTATTTTAAACAAATCAAATCCAAATCATCTTGAAATCAAGCCCTATATTTTCGGTCATCTCAAGAATTTTGGAGGGTTCGATTTTTGTTTTCATAACAAACTCTAATCATGCACAAACGTCTTTAATTACATAGATCTAAGCTTGATTTAAGAAATCATCAACAAAACTTCAAGATAACAATTAGGGTTCTTGAATAATATTTAGGTTTTTCATGAAACCAACCAATCAAACCATAAATCCAACATAAATCATCTCAAAGAGGGTAGATCTAAACATATGTGAACTAAAAATTGAAAAACGAAAATCCTTGAAACATGGCCCATGATGGACGAAACATATAGAGGTTAAGGAGGGGATTTTTCTTTGATTTCTCAACATAATATCACTCTATATAGATAGATCTATGCATACATGTACTAAAAATCGAAGAACAAAACCCGTAAAGGACATGGCCAATATGGCCGAAAGTTTTGGGGTTTGGGGTGGGTTTTTCACTTTGATTTCAACTTCAAAACTTGAATAAGATTAGTGATTATCTTCTTAGGACGTTGATCTACCAAGTTGGAAAGGATTGGAAGCTTGAAATCTCGATTTTGGAAGAGAGAATTTTCGTGTGTGGGGTGTGTGTGTGTTTCGAATTTTTGAGAGTGAATGGGAGAAAAATGGCTAAGTAAAGTCTTGAGCAAGCTTTAAGGATCATATATATATAAGGGTCTTAGGGTACTATTGAAGGCTTTCTTCACAAGTCATAGGGAAGCTTCTAGAATAAGCTTTAGGTTTCTAGATAATTCTTAGTTTCTTTAAGAAGCTTAATGGTTTTAGAATTTTCTTTACTATAATTCAAGCTTGAAAATAATGATATCATAATGTAACTTTTTGAAATTATGAAATCAATATAAAGCAATTAGAAATATGGAAATTTCTAGCAACTCGAAACTTTCATAAATCACTCTTTTTAATTTAAACTTGAAATAAAAATAATAACTGAAAGTCTTATCATTTAATCAATCAACTTTAAAATTCTAATATAAATCTTTAAGTTAAAACTTTTATAAAATCTTATCTAAGGATGCATTGTTCCTAGTCACTCACGTAAACATAACTACAAGATAACATGTAATGTGAATGAAATGACGGGATGTACGAAAATATAACACAAAAAAATGTCGGAACAAAAGCATAAGGCACAATTGTACCATTACTATTATAGTTATCATGAGCAAGTAATATACAACTCAAAATCCATAATAATTTACAGCATTAAAAGTGCAATATTAATTCGCGAAATTAGTCAGGATAAGTAGCTGAACGATAGGGATGGATCAAATCATGCACATAACATATAATCGCTCATGTTTGTGCGTTTGCGTGAGTTATATCAAGAGTTGGTGAGACGAGAATTTACAGATGCGAAGAGAGAGAGAGAGAGAATCTTTCCAAACATATTGCATCCAAAATTTTGTTGTTTTTTTAAGTTATAGATCCAGGGATAATTTTTTTTTTAAAACTAAAATGACTATAGAACTCATATTTTTATGGAGTATGCTATAAAACTTTTAGGGAGTCCAACTTATATACCCAACTATCAAAAATTAACTACACCCCATATCCAACCTAAAAATTAACTACACCCCATACCCAAACATATTAAAAACTATATTTTCTTTGAAACAACAATCAAAATTGCGATCGGCGTCTTCTCACAGGTGAATCTGATTCTCTTTTTTTCCTGTGCATTGACAACTCATTTTTTTCTGTGCATTGACAACTCATATTAAGTTAAAACAACAAAAATAACGCATTGATTTCAGTTTCTTCTTCCAAAATTTGAAACACTTCTTCTTCGCAATTTTCTCCAAAATTTGAAACACTCTCGCCATTTCGATTTAGATTTCACATTTCAAAATTTCTTGCAATTTTCTTCACGCCTTTCATTCCCATTCTCGTGAATTTCCATTTCCATTTCCATTCCCAATCTCATTCCCATTCCCATTCGCAATATTGTAGAATTTCCATTCACGCATTCCGTCAAAATCTTGAAGAACAAGAGGTAATTCGCATTTAGGCCAAAATATCCGCAAAATTGAAGTTTCGGTTAGAATTCGTTGTTTCCGTCGGCCGGAGACAGCAATTTCGATCGAAACTCATTGTTGACGAAACAACAAATTAATTGAAGAAATTGAATTAATTTGTTGTTCGATCGACAATGAAGTTTCCGATCGGGAAGGCGTCTCTCGGTCGACAAGCCTTCCGATCGAAATTCAATTGTCGACCGAAACAACAAATTAATTCAAGAAATTGAATTAATTTGTTGTTCTCGCCGACAATTGAAGTTCCGGTCGAGGAAGGCTTCTCCTCGGTCGACAAGCCTTCCTCATTCCGAAACTTCAATTGGTCGGCCGTCAACAACAAATCTCCGATCGAAACAACAAATTAATTCAATTTCTTGAATTAATTTGTTGTTTCGTCGACAATCAAGTTTCGGTCGAGGAAGCTTCTCCCATCGACAGGAAACATTGATTTTTCTAATTTACATATCAATTTAATTTTAATTTAATTTTCTAATAATTAGTTATTAATTGAATTTTGTAATAATGCAGGAACCATATTTTACAATTATTTTCGAAGGAACGAGTGACAATATGTCGGACTTAACGGTATGTTTTCGTGTATATTATTTTGAAACATAGTTATGCGACCGTATGTATATTTTGTAATTGAGATATTTTTCCAGCTTATAGTATGTATATTTTGGATAAATGATGTATATTTTGGATAAATGTTGCTAAATGTGATTGAATATGAGTAGTTAATATTTCGAACGATTGAATATATATGAGTAGTTAATACCGATATGGCTTGAATAATGTGATTGAATAAATAGTGTTTATGGTCAGTATGTTTTCGATTGAATGAGATATTTGTTTTGGCTTGAATAATATTTGAACGATTGAATATGAGTAGTTAATACCGATATAGCTTGAATAATGTGATTGAATAAATAGTGTTTATGGCTTGTATGTTTTCGATTGAATGAGATATTTGTTTTGGCTTGAATAATGTGATTGAATATGTAAAATCATTTGAAATTTCAACTTTGGATTAGCATTGAATTGTTGTATGTTGTGTAATATGTGGTATTGATATAATTGTAGGTTCTGTTTTCTTGAGGCCTACCACGATAAATGTGGTGGCGGATGTAAAGACTTATTATAGGACCGATTATTTTAAGTATATTAAGAATGTCTTGCTAGATAAGGCGACGAAGAGTTGGTAGATATGTTTAGGGGGTTGCTTTGGTCATCGATTGATTGGACTCCGGGCCTAAGTCTAGTTTATCTTTGCACCATTTAGTCTCCGTCGGATAGAACCTCGCATCGGGAGATGTATTTTTCATCAATGGAAGATATATATGTTTTCCATTAGAGATTATGCTCTAGTCACCGCCCGCAATTTGGGTCATCATCATTTGATCCCACACTAGACTACGACTTGAGCGACGTTGAGGTCTATAGCCTTTTTTGGGGCACACAGATTACATTCGTAATCTAGTAGATAGATTTTGTAGTAGTGATTTTAGTGATGATGTAGATCTTCGTCACTATTTACGTGTGGCCCACGTTATTACCCTCTATGGGTTCGTATTTGGAGTGCGATACGGGAAGATAATAGCTGATTGGGTTTGGGCATTGGTTGACGATCCGGGGCGTTTGCCGATTTCCGGGGGCCTACTGATACGAGATATTGAGATATTATCGCAAAGATGTCAACCTAATGCTCAATACCACTTTACGGACCATCTGGGCACTATATTCTTGGTCACCGAGATCATACCGGGCTTGGGAAGTATAGCTAGGATGTACATCAATCCCACAACAGATCCGAGAGTGTTGAGGTGGAAGTTCAAGAGTAGGCTCACCCAGCGACTTCTGATCTCTTTTGAGCAAGAGGTCTTGAATTTTATTATAATTTTAAATCATGTATGAGGTATTGTATTTATTAGAATATTAAATAACATCTTTCAATTTATTGTAGGTCGATTATCATCTCACATCCATCGAGCCCCGACTCATTCGAGGTTAGCACCGTTCTTCGGTGTCTATCTCACACCCTCTCCACTCGGTGTGAATTTTGTTATACCGTCAAATCCTTTGAGGAGGGATGATGCCCTTCTCGTCGTGGTGTGTCTCATCCGGTGGATGAGCCTCGGCGTGACGCGTCGAGTTCCGGGAGGCTCCACGGTTGTTGAGGATCACGATCTTCGGGGTCTCCATCGAGCGAGCCTCGAGCCTTCACCTTGATACCCGGCCAGAGGACATCGTCGGTTGGGTTCGTTGAGGTTCCGGTTATTGATGAGCTGCGCCGCCATATGGATAGCCGTCCATCCGTTGAAAGGCGGGATACGGAAGACATACCAGGAGGCGGCTTCGTCGAGCGATGGTGGTGAGCACCTGGCGTCTTAGTTCCGTCGATCGTCGTTGGATCCGTGAATCTATCCGGAATCTATCCGGGAGGGAGGACGAGCGATGCGACGCATCGAGAGGTCTATCAAGACAAATTTATTCGAAAGATAAAGAAGTGGTTTGAAAACCTCTTAGAAGACTCGATGTGGTTGCACACATAGGGATGATCTGACTACACATGCACTCATGTCCCACGTCATCCGACGACGGCGGCGAGAGGTGAAGATCGAGAGACCACATCACCGCCCGAGTCCCGATGTCCCTCGAGGCGGTGGACATATTGAGCCTGACGAGGCATCGACCGCATCGCCCGATACCCCTCCCCGCTACTCTCACGGATCCATGGTACCAGCCCACGGAACTACATCTCATCATTCCATGATGGGACGGACCTATTTAGTGATCGGCGTCTCGGGACGTCGTGAGGCGGACTTTCGAGCCCGTCAGCAGCAGTTGGGCGGCGGTAACTATTAAGTCTCATATTTGGCGGTTATAATATTTCATTATATTTGTTATGTTTTCATTTTCTAAATTAAATGTTTGTAGTTCGGGATCCGGAGAGGTGAGCAGACACGAGACCTTCTAACAGTAATGAGGTCACCATCGTGAATAGCCCGATGCCACGTCCATTATCCGGTGATATAGTGATAAATTACCGCTTTCTTGAACACAAATAAAGCGATGGTGGTTGTTCGGTCTTGACCGACAAGTCCGTGTTGCATTTTCGTGAATATCGAAATGCCGGAGGCGTTTTGATGTTCGGCTACGTTTTATACAATATGCTTCGTTTTTTTAAGTACATCTACTTATATTGATATGTATCCCTAAAATAATTTTGCAGGTCGTCGATCTATTCATGGTGTATTTGAGGATGAGACTCGATGCCGGGATCGACGTATTGGATGGGGTGGATTATCAAAACACAATCATCCTCGATCTTGGTTTTTCGTAAGTCTTTAATACAATCAATATATAGTATATATGTGTAGTATCTCTAATTACTTAATTTTCAATGTTGAATAGATGTTTACGCAAAATTCATGGTCCGAGGTACATAGCAACTTTAGTCCTACATTCAAGACCCGTGAGGCACCATTGATCATGACCCCTGAGAGCATTGCTTCTACATGGCAGCCACCAGCGCATTGGATAGCAGTTGTCCTCGGCATGACGGGTTATACATCATGGTTACGTGCCACGCAGGTAACCTTATTTAATACAATAAATATTAATTTATCTAAATGGTTACGTGTCCTTGTTTATTTTATCTAAATATTAATTTTATAGATCATTATCCCTTGTGTCATCGGCGGCGTTTCGCGATAGTGCGCGTGGATATGCACTCGGTCATTCGTCTTTGTTTGACTCGCGTATTTGGAGGATGGACCGAGATCAGTGGATGCGAGGATGATGGACTTCGTGTGCCCGACTAGATTATTGCGGCCGTTTCTTCTCTTCACTAGATGGTTCGAGGCTAACTCCACCGATACCACCATGGAATAATGATGCGATTATTACACGAGCTGCTCTTCGAGGTATTTGACCGAAAGGCGATTTGGTGATGGTCCATTTGCGTGCATGACGTGGAACGCGTCTTATTTCGGTTCACCGAGCATCGAATGGAATACGCCTAATGTTGTAGCATATAGACATAAAGTAGGTGGAAATATATATGAGATATGTGATCCATATAAGAAGCGAGAGGAAGAGGAAGAGGAAGAGGTAGAAATTAGCATGTACTATGTAATGATTTTATTTATTTTATCTCATGTAATAGATTCTTAGTTACATTATCTTATCGACAATGGATTAATTTTAATATGATCTTCAACTTCAATTTCAATTTCAATTCCAATTCCAATTCCAATTCCAATTCCAATTCCAATTTCAATTCAATTCAATTCACACTACAAAAAAATGGATGTTCATACTGGTATATATTGGTATATTGGTATGTATTGGTATATTGGATGCAAATGGATGTTCATATTATTTATCGAATATTTGATTATACGATAGTTATTAATCCTCGTGACAACAACTTAGTATCTAACTCAAGCTAAGATCGTTGAATGAATTTGTGTCTTTGTTTTTGAAGAATCATAGCTCAATGAAATAAGTATTACATAACTTTGTAAAATGAAACAGACGTTATTCGAGTTAAATTTATTTTTTTACTAGAATAAACTACAATGAGATTTGGCATATTGACTGTCCATTGGACTTGAGCTGTCTCCTTCAACGGAAATGTTCTTCTTCTTCGCCCTCTCCCCATCTACATCTCATCGATCAAGAACAAGATATCGAAAACGTAAATCTCAAACTAAACATAAATCTTAGGACTCCAGTTTAAGTCAATGTTATAAGATAGTCTATTAGAGAAATGAACAAAACTGGTCTCCAAAACAGGGGGCAGAAGGGAAACAGAATCAGCACTAACATGCATCCGTCGATGTAGATAAAATAAGCAACGGAAACCACATACTAGCACTCCATTAGTACTAAAAGATCAAAGTTTTTCACCGCTATTCAAACAAACAAACGTACCAAAAAAGAAAATGGAACTGAAAAAAAAATAGGCGTAGAAGGAACCTTTTACCTCAGATTTCAGGCTGATGGAAACGATCAGAAATTGTATGAGAAACACAACCACAAAATAGAGAAGAAGCAATGTAAGAGCGACAAAGAATCACAATCATCCCGAAATTGGACTTCATAGCTCAAGCTTCTTCTTTTCTTTTTTTGATAAAAGATTAATGTTTTAGTTAGTGAGATATATATGTTACGACGGATTGTTGATGTTTAGCGACGGATTTTTCCGTCATTGCTCACGTGTTTTTTGTAGTGTCAATTCAATTCAATTCAATTTGATTAAGTTAAAATAATAATAATGTTAATAATATCTTTACATGAATGTTTTCTTTCATTACAATGTCACTGCCTCGGATAAGTAAGGACACTTCCGCGCATGAGATTCATTACCACACAAGCTACATGTCCGTAGTACACGATTTCTACTACTCGATCCCACTTCATTGGATGACGATATCGACCCACTTTCGGCGCCCAGCTGACGGACTCTATTAGGAGGCATAACGTAATTCCAAAGAACATCCGAGGAACAGTCCAACTAGATCGTGGTGAACATGATTGATCCGACACGAGTATGCTTGACTAGCTTTGCGAATGGTAGTACTCACATAGTTAGATATATGGTGACCTTTATGACTAAAAATTTATATAATCAATTATATGTAAGTGAAATCAATTTGATCAAAAATTAACATAATTAAACTTAAATTGCACCATATAGTCAGCAACAAAGACATGAGAACACTAGATCATATCCATGTCCCACTCCAAACACGCACACGATTGCGTATTGACATTGACTCGAATGTTTTGCTTCGTGCTTGACTTTGAAAGTGGAGTCCGATGAGGCACTACATCGTATCTGCGTGATAGTTCCATTGATACCATCATCTTACGCGTTGCTTCGAGGGTCAATTCACCGCGTACCTCTTTCTTTGCTTCATGTCTCTCATCGAACCATTTTTCGTAATGTGACGGATTGCCTCAATCATTGAGCAAATTGGCAATCTTCTAGCCCACAATATTCGAGAATTGAATGATTCGGCAATGTTCGATGTCATAAAAGCAGTAGCGCCTAACGGGCACCGTGATCAGCCCACTGCACTCCAACCTCCACCAACTTGGTATATGCGCCACTACCATCGGCCTTCACGAGACTTTAACATAGCCATCGCTTTTCAAAGTGTGCATCTTGGTACGCATAAGCGGCTTTGGAAATAACTTTGCGGATGGTTGCCCAAACGGGGTGATTTTTTCAGAGATGGTAGTAGCATAATCCGTGTGTTGCATCGGGTAGACACACTGACCGCTCATTATACCGACATGGGCATCTCAAACAATCAACATCTCGGATTTGATCCATAAGCGACTTGTAGTCGAGACGAAACCAAGTCCATGAGACATCATTCTCGATCGGACCAATTCCATAAGCTAATGGAAAACTTGCTCGTTGCCGTCCTTTGTCACGGCGAATAATATATACCTTTATTGCGGCCCTTCGTGCGTGCATCGTCGACTACAATCACGGGTCGGAGGCACAATGTGTACGCCTAACTGCATGAACCGAGCGCGACAAAGGGTGACGGAACCGACCATCCGATCCAATATCCAAGTCACCATCGAACCGGATTGCTCATCCGTAACATATGCAGATAACTAGGTAGTAGTGAAATGATTCTTCATGTCCACCGTATATCATCTCGATCGCCCTATTACGGCTCGCATTGCTACATTGTATGTAACGTGTACACCGTACTCTCGCCGCAAATCGGCCATAATGGACCTCGGCTTAAGCACTTCACCGTCTTCGCGTATTTTTGTGATATGTATGCTGCAATTACACGGGCATTAACCTTCCTTACTCCGATATTCACTAGGTTACGTGCGCAGTATGTATAGCATCAAACTTGCGGACAAACCAAAATCCACCTCGTGCGATGCACGTAGTAGAAAAGGACACCGATTATGATATCTACATTTGAATGTAATCCTCGAATTATCGGATCGAGGAATAACAAATTCTACTCGACGTTCCAAATGCCATAGCCCCACGGATATCTTGATTCACCCTTGCTCGTCGAAGATGGAACCTTCGCCACTCATCTGGTCTGGAACCGAGTCCGGAGGACGAGCAAAGAGATTAATCAAGCATCATGAGGAATAACGAGGACTAGCCATTGCTCATCTCCTCAACTTCTTCCGCTCTCAGGCCTCCTACGTGCTCTTGCGTGTTACTCGCATAATCGTAGATAGAAGCTTCCCGAATCCACCCTCTCGACGGATCCATGCGTCAAACTCTATAAATGAGCCATAGCTCACCAAAGCGAACTCGCGATCTTCTTCCTCTTCATCCGACTGCTTCATCTTCTTCTTCTTCAACGTAGTCGTCGTCATCGCCGTCCTCAACAAGTGTATCACCGGGTTGTGGTTGCGATATGTTGGGAAATGCAATTCTGGATGGATCCATGTGTTACGGCATATATTGAGACGTATCGGCATCAAACCAATCAGATGATGTAAATTGTTGTGTCAACGACGCATCGAACGATATGTGTTGGGAAGTGTAGTCATATGTTGACGAGGATGGTATCTCAAACGAAGGTCTATATAGTTCTTGCTCCGATTGGGATGTGTCGGCATCGTGAGTCACATAGACCTACGGTTGGGCATCATGAGCCAATCGAAAAGTTGATCATCATTACTCAAACCAATTTGATAATTCTACCACCCGAGATCTCGATAGATAATGCGGTTGGTAGGTTGTACTCAACGAATTTCCCAACATAATTTGATCAATCATCTCTATGAACTCCGAGATAATTACATTGTCCATTCGAACAAAGGCATTTGATCGATACCGCCAATGTAACATAAAGAAGGATCCCACCGCCTCCATATCTAACAATAATGTTCTTCCATCCCGACATCTATAACAAATACAAGATTACATTAACGAATATACGCCTTAATATGATTTTTCTAATGTACAAAACAAATATACATTCTAATCAAATATACAAATAAGAAAAAATAGCAATCTAATCAAAATCTAATTAAATAATTAAAGTCTCTTACAATAAATTAATTAAAAGGGACTTATCTAATAAACGAATTATGTCGGCACTTATCTAAACGAATTATCTAATAATTATATCCAATTATAAATTATGCAATAATTATAAATAGCGAAAACAATCGAATTATCTAAACAAATAAGCAAAACAAATGTAAACAAAATTAACAATAATTAATGTAAACAAAATTAACAATAATTAATCTAAACAAATTTAACAATAATAAATCTAAATAAAACTAACAATAAGAAATCTAATATCATAAACAACAATAATTCAAGATTATCCTAATTGATTTCATTTAAAATTAATTTCGGGATTATCCTAATTGATTTCATTTAAAATTAAAACAACAACAATAATTCAAGATTATCCTAATAAATCTAAAATTATCCTAATTGATTTCATTTAAAATTAATTTCTAAAAAAATTAATTAATAATTAGTATTAAATTCCTTGTTTCCGATCGATACATTCATCTAAAATTAATTGAAGTTTTATGTCTCCTACGATATTTCCTTGTTTCGATCGACCGAGACATCAATTAATAATTAGTATTAAATTCATTTGATAATTCAAGATTCCGTTCAAAATAGGCTCTCTCCTATTAAAATAGGCTCTCCGATCGACAATCGAAGATTCCTACGACCGTAATCATTGATAATTTGATAATTTATGTTTCCTGTCCGACCAATTTTATGTTTCCTACGATGGAATCAATAATTAATTTAATTATGTTTGAGCTGATGAATTAAAAATTAAATTAAGTTAAAAATCCATCTCTCCGGTCGACCAATTCCTTGATTCCGGTCGACCGGAATCAAGGAATTGGTCGACCGGAGAGAGGGATTTTTAACTTAATTTAATTTTTTAATTCATTTATGCTTTTTTAAAAAACCCATAAAATCATTTATTTATCTATTTTTTCATATAATTCCTTTAATTCATCGACCTCTCTCATATAATTCCTTTAATTCATCGACCGGAGAGAGGGATTCCTTTAATTCATTTATTTTTTCATATAAAAAACCCATAAAATCATATAAAACATCTAATTTCATCTAAACTAATTATATCCAATTATATATTATATATAGGTAATTATACAATAATTATCTAAACGAATTATATCGAATTATATATACTAATTATGCAATAAATTCAAAACACTAAACAAATTATCCAATTAATTTAATTATCTAAATTATATATACGAATTATGCAATAAATTCAAAACACTAAATTAATTATCCAATTAATTTAATTATATAAACGCAATAATTTATCCATACCAATAAATAATAATAAATCTAAACAAAATTAACAATAATAAATCTAAACACAAATTAATATCATAAACAACAATAAATTCAAAACACGTCGAAAATAAATAAAAATTCGAATAACTTACTTGTTGAGACATAGCTATTGGCTTCTGGATTGAAGAAATAAATTTGAAAATTTTGAATATAAAATCGAAATGAACGAACGAAAATTGGAGGAGCAAGAGCAATTTGTTGGATTTGTATTTATTACAATCGATTGTATAAATAGGAGAGAATTGGTTCAATTATTGGTTTACTTTTACGCATTTATTTGTCTTCTTCAATTTTTCGCAATTTTAATGTAAGTTCGCATTTATTTGTCTTCTTCAATTTTTCGCAATTTTAGTAAGGTTTTACTTTTCGTAGTAATATTTTGTACACTATTAATTAATACGGTAAATATGAAGGATAATTTCAATATTAAATATTTCAAAATTCATACAAGATTTCAATATTTTGCAAAATTTCCATAGATTACCTTTAAATATTAATTTAAATATCATACATTCAATTTAAATTAATTAGTATTAAATTAATTTGAGATATCCTTCTTCCTATTGAAAAATCGTTGATTCCTTTGACCCTTTGATGTTTCCTAGAGACTGGAGACATGAATTAATAATTAGTATTAATTTCATGATTAAATAAGTTGTTTTTATACTATAATTCTTGATAATCCTTGTTTCGGTCGAAAATTCAAGATTCCTACGATCAAAACATGATCAATTGTTGTTTTTATAATTTATAATTCCTACGATCGAAAACATGATTAATTGTTGTTTTTATAATTTATAATTCCTATTAATCAAATCTTCGTTAATTGTTGTTTTTTATAATTTATAATTGATCGATTTTTATTCCGCTTTGTTAATTTATATATTTATATGACTAGTCGATTCCTATTGATATATTTAGCATATGTGCGATATTATTTTGTTAATTTATATAGTTTTAATTAAATCATTGAATCATGTTTTTTTTTAAAATATAATTGAATGCCGCAATTAATTAACACATTCACATAGCTCGGTTTCTATCGATAATTCATATCTCCATTTAACCATTTTGATGTTTCCTATTCGTGGGAGACATGAATTAATAATTAGTATTCATTTCATATATCATTCATTTTCAAAACATTCACACGTTTGTCATGATTCTCAAGACCACGAAGATCGACTTCAATATATATTAAAAAAAGGAAATGAGTATGTGGTGTATCAATTTTCACAAATAGTTATACTGTGTACACACTTTTCCCAAACTTATATTCCTATTTTTTAGCTTATACATTAGCACAACCAAGTTCAATGGTACCGTATAAATAATATTTTACCCCGTTTTCCTTATTTGTTAAATTCTCAAATCCACTCCCCGCCCAACACTGCTATCGTCCGCCGCTTCCATTTCAGCATTTAGGGGCTACTACTTGCGCAATCAATTAGTTCACCACGAATTTGGGAGGTCTCTATCTCTCTCCAATTTTTCACTATTAGTATGACCTAATTTCAGGTGCAATGTTGATTGGCTCAATTCGTGGCTCCAAACCTAGAAATTATTCGACCTCACTCTCTCCTCCAGTCTCTAAGCTCCCATAAACCTATGACCATCCCACTTTACAATTTTCTACCCGAATTCAAGAATCCAAACAACGTTGTCCCCCACGTTGGCTTTTCTCTCAAGCAAAAAGATCACGCCTTATTGGATTATTTCAAAGAGCAAGGTTTCTTTAGCCATTTCACCAGCCTTGAATTCTCAAGAATCTTGCTGAGATGCCAGTCCGATTCATCAGCAGCCCTCAGTTTCTTCAGTTGGGTGAGAAATCGTTTGTGTCTCCTACCGCATGCGCATAGTTACTGTACTATGATCCACATTTTGGTGTGGTATAGGAATTTTAAGCGAGCTATGAAAATCCTGCTAGAATTGGTGCAGTTGAATGCAAATGTGAGTGATTGTGAAAGAATGAATGCATATGATGGTACGAGAGCTTGCTTTTGAGTGCGAATGCCTGTATTGGGATCCCGTTGTGTTTGATATGCTCATCAAGGCTTATCTCAGAAAGGATATGATCATAGAGGGGTTTCAAGCTTTTCATAAAATGGCAAAACTCGGGTTTCTTCCGAGTATTGTTGCTACTAATTGTCTTTTGAATGGTTTGTCGAAGATGGATTATTTGGGGAAATGTTGGGAAGTTTATGTCACAGCCCCACAATCCCAAGTCACAGATTAGCAGGACTATAATCGTAAACATGGATGAACCAACATGGAGACTCTCTTTAATAAAAGCGTAGTACATACGACAAGATGTTCTTGACTTTAATACATAATTTAAGTTCTAGCAATGAAGACATGTGATATGTATATATGACGATGTCTATCAGTATAAACTTTTCAAACAACAATCCCTAATGCTCAACACCGCTCCATCCATCATCTGCTCAACCCGCACATTTAAAACAAACATGCGGTGGTGAGACAAGAATGCACTCGGTGGACTCATGCCAAAACATTTTATCATTTGAAGATTACATCGCCACATCATGGTAAGACACAAGGGTTTTAGTTGAAATGCTCATCTTACTAAAATATTTTCATCATTTCTCAAAATCATCGCCGAGCATTTTTACGTGTGTATGATCCGTATCCCTTATCATCATTTCATCATATCATCATAGTCGAAAGTCGTGAGGGAGGCCTCCCTCTACGACCCCGTGACCGGCCGTGAATTGTCCTTACAGCACACAGTCACCTTAGGTGTACACGTTAATCCTAGCCAGGTATAAGCCTTCCGGCATAGGATCCGATATCGATTTCATTCATAAGTTGGGAGCGACCCAACACATTCATAACATTCATATCATTCATATCATTCATTTCGGATAGGATACATACACAAAACATAAACATTTTTGGCAGGTAATCATGTAAACATTTTATCAACAGTTGAAATAAGCATCATAAATAAATATTTCAAAAGCATTTTATTTTTGAGTAGAGTAAAGCCCACCTGGACTGTCGATTGTCTAAATCGATTTCTTGGACTGTAAGTCCCAGGCTTAGCCTATCTATTCCTGGCTCAAGTTTTGGAGTGGAAAATCCATTGGGTCTTAGAACCCATATTTCTATTTTAGTGTATATCATGGTATGATATACACTCAATTGACCATGTGGTAGACTCTAGTCAAATATTTCACGTTAAGGTATGCTTTCGTGAAAATATCGTATCATGATGTTTTATCATAATTGCACATCTTATAATGCTCTATCGCACCTTGCGACATAACATAATGAATGCATCGATTAATAGCATGTTAGTCACATAAGGCATACTTCACATAGGGGTTTCAACACTTAGTCAAATTTCAAGTGTTTTATTTTCAGCAAAACAGCTTGAAACAACCCAAGTGACGTACTTTGACGATCCATAACTCTCGATTCAGAATACGTATGGTCGCACAAAGATACATTCTGAAACCTCTAAACATGTACTACAAATGCTAAGAAGGAATTAAATCCAAAAGAGTCGTGGTTCTGAAGATATAGGGTCTCAAAGTGGGCAACTCAAACTGACTTCTATACTTAGAAAAATTTTCAGAAGTTTCAGTTTTAGCTTAACGACGAGGGGTTTTGCGAGGCTCGTAACTTTTGACTCAAACTGCCAAAATGGCTGCAGGCTACCAATTTAGAAACCTTGTAACAAGTACTACATATTTCATGAAGACCATACTGGAAAATATCTGACGCATTGAGAAATACATAAGCTCAAAGTTGACTAGTTGGAAATGAACAGTTTCCAGTAGGCGACTTTGGGTCGATGAAAAGTATATCTATAAAACTTAGTTTGGGATCAAACTTTCCAGATCATAACTAGACATGGTGGGGAACATTTCTTATGAAGAAACCCAAGTCCAAATCGGACTACAAATGGCTTGAACACCTCACGTAAAAGTCATACTCGAACAGCCTATTATATGAAAAATTTACTAAGGCAGTTTGTCAAAAACAACCTACTGTAATGTATCAACTTCAAAAATTCACCGTGAGTTCATTATAAGGAATCTGGGAATGAAACCAATCATATTGAAAAGCCACTTAAGTCTAGTTTAATCCAGAAAAAGCCTCACTCAATGATTCACAATAGATTGAGAGATAAAAATATTTTACCACAAGCTATCACTCCCGTGACAATTTTGTGCAGTTAACTTGTAAAATCTGGAATAATTTGTAAACATTTTTATAAAATTCTGAAAATTTACAGAAATCTTCTAGACATTATGAATTATGTTTCTGCCAAATTTCAGAGTTTTATCATTAGCCAAACTTAAAACGAAAGCCACGCACTATGGGTGATGAACACGGAAATTTCCCAGATTTGTGCAGTGTTTTGAAAATACAATTAAAATAGTAAATCAAGTTGGATTGACTTGAAATTTTACAGAGGCATACTAGACACATATAATTTCAACATATCAAAAATTCACAATCATCGGACCACCATAACTTAGTCAAATAAATTCGTGAAGTTACTGATCGTCCAGATTAACAACATGCAATCACTTTCAAGTATAGAACCAACACCATCAAGCTTATTGATGAACATGCATGTGTATATTTCGATCAAAGTAACTTATGGGTGTAGGGATTTTACCTTGGATCAGATTTTTAACAAGGTTGAGGAGAGATGGAGGTGCGACGGAGCTCATGCTCGGTTGAGATGAAAGTGGGGAGAAGCTCTTGGTCTCCTTGCAAACCTTAGAGAGGGAGGAGAGGAGATGGCTGCAAAATCTGAAATTGGGGAGGGAGAGTGTCGTGTGGGATCATGGGTAGTTGCTGTAGGGTATGGGATTTGGGGTGGTTTCTTAGTGACAATTGTCACATTTCATGCATGCACACAACTACACATATGCACACACTCACACCCCTAACTCACGGCACACTTTACATATATATATGTATATATATATCATATTTTAATAGTGTAGTTATAATTAATCCAATGTCACTTAGATACATGTAATAGGAAAAATCAACAACACACTTTGTTACACCTTCAAGGGTTTTCGGCTATTACACATAAACCATAGGTCAAATTTTTATTTTCCATGCCAAACATTGATATATGTTATGACATATAGTTTAGATGATAAATAATATCATAAGATAAATTAATGGCATCATTTTATGCGATTAAAAATCGAGTTCGAAAATTAGGTTTTCGAACGTTTGAAAATTGGTAACTATCGATTCTTGTTGATCTAGCATTGATTTAATGCTTAATAATACTGTAATTACATATACTAATCATAGAAAATTAATTCCTATAATTTCTTGATCGATTAAAACGCTGTTTCATCTCAAAACGTTAACGTTTGAAAACGCGTTAAAACGCTCATTATCGACTCATCTCGAAATGGTCGTCATCACTTTATTACATTATTCCATTAATAATGGAATTTAATTCTAAGCTTAATTGCTTAGAAAATATCATGAATTTTAACTATCGATACGTGATCGACGTTAAAATAATACTGTCGATATACTTCATATACTTTTATTTCTTAATTCACAATTCTCCGTGAATATAAAATAGGAATTCATTCCTTCGTAAATAATCGAAATCATTATTCGATATCATACTGATTGAATATCTCAGTGAAAACTCTAATTTACGGGTTTTAAATACCGTAACTAGGCATTTAAATCTGCGGGGTGTTACAGTTTACCAAGAGATGTTCAGAATCCAGTTACGTCCTAATGCATGCACATTTAACATATTGACTCACATCTTGTGCAAGGAGGGTGATATGGATAAGGTAAATGAATTCTTAGAGAGGATGGATGAAGAGGGGTTTGACCTGGATACCATAACCTATAATATGCTAATTGATGGGTATTGCAAGAACAGGAGATTAAAGGATGCTGTTTATTTGTATAATATCATGTGTACGAGAGGTGTGGTTCCTGATTTAATCACATATACAACTTTGATTAATGGTCTCTGTAAGGGTGGTAATGCGAGAGAGGCTTATCAGTATTTTAGTCTTATGGTTCATAGAGGGTTGACGCCTGATGCTGTTTCAAACAACACTCTAATATATGGATATTGCAAAGAGGGGATGATGCAAGAGGTAAGATTGCTGTTGTTTGACATGATCAAGAACAAGGTTAGCCCTGATAATTTCACTTGTTGGTTGCTCATAAAAGGCTATCAATTTGGATAGGATGATATCTGCACTGAATCTAGTTGTGGAGCTTGCGCGTTCTGGCATCATGGTCTCACGAGATATATATTGCTACTTGATACTTGCTTTATCTAAAGGATGATTGGCCGTTTGCAGCAAAATCTCTGTTGGATCAGATGTCCCAAAATGATTATGTGCCGAGTGCCGAATTGTATAATGAGTTAATTGATTCTCTTTCTAGAGGCAAATTTGTCAAGGAAGCATTAGAGTTGAAAATTGAGATGGTGTCAAAAGGTTTGAAGCCTAAATTGAGTGCATATAGAGCTATTATTGGAGGTTTGTGTGAACTAAGCAAAAGCATGGATGCTGTCTCCTTGATGCAGGAAATGATTAAATCTGGTTGCCACTGGATAGCTAAATTTGCAGATCTTTGGTGAATGGGTTGTGCAAAGAGAAAAATATTTTTGAAGTCGAATCACTGTTGAGTTTCTATGCCAGGGAGCTTCAAATCTTTGGTGCAGAGTGTTATAATGCTCTAGTTAGGGTACTCTCTGAGGTAGGTGAGCCCTCTGAGTTAATCAAATTCCAAGATAGGATGGCGAAACTAGGGTATGCACAAAACAGCCTGACATGCAAGTATGTAATTGATGGCATGTGGAAAGCAATGAAAGCACAGAGACATGAGCTACTGGTGGAATTATATTGTATCTCTTCTTGAACCTCTATTTCCATCTCTGAATTTAATCTCAAATTCCTTTACCTCCAAGTATGAGAATCACAAGTAAGTTGATATTTGTAGTCAGAAGAATGTGGAATGCAAGATACATTTGCATTGCATAGAATTAGAATCTTTCTACATGATCTTTGTGTTATTACCCTTTATATATGTTCCTTCAATTTCTTTGTATGTGCCTCAGGCAGATTATCGTTGATGGCAGGATCATTTTAGGGAATTAAGACAGTGACATGATGAGACAAATCAACAGGCATGATACAAGTATGGAAGTCAGTGGGATTTCAGTTCTAGCTTTCGTGATTAGAATAACACCAACTTGAATTTGTTTAATTAATTTTTCCTCTGTATTCTGGTAGTGACTAGGGTGGTAAAAGGATCTTTTCTCTGGTTGGAATGACATTACAACCTCTAACAAAGTTAAATGAAAATTATATAGTTTGGACTTTGGTAGGCAGTCTGTCACTCTTGCTTGATATCAAAAACATTCCCCACGCTGAAGAATCTTGTACAACTGAAGACAGACCCCCACCCCCAAACTACTCTCTTACTGTTACAGAAGCTTGATTTCTACAGTGTAGTGAACCACTGAAGTGCCAATGGAGCATAATCCAGTTTGAGTGAAGTTGCAACAATTAGTGGCGTTCTATACTGGTAATCGATCAGGGTTTGGCAGAAGAACTTTAAGTTTCCAAAAATTGAGGATACCATCATTAAATGGAATTTCAATTCCTTTTGGAAAGATATCAATTGGTAGAACCCTTGATAAAGGAAATAAATGTTGTGTATGAATCGCTCACATATTCTTCTGAATTATATGTATCCACGAGATTAATTTGGAAAACCAGTAGAGATATGCAAGAACAAATTATTATGTCCCTTGAAATTTAATATTCTTAGCTTCTTGGGCTAGTTACATCTGATTATGGCATGATATATGACTTTGTGTTTAATCTAGGTGATCACTTTGATAAACCTGTTGGAGCATAATTACCTACCATAATTTGATCTACTCCTCTCAAAATTCTTTCATAATTGATCAGAAGACATGACTGGTAAATTTCCTTGTAAGAAGTAATGGAAGGCGTAGAAGTTTAATTGATTAAGGACGTAGAAGTAAGTCGAATAATGTGTGTTATTTTGTTCATGTGTTTGCTGGAAATCATGCAGTTTCATTTTTTGCCTTTATCATCTTTTTCAAAATAATACTCTATTGAATTAGAACAATTAGACCAAAATCATAACTGCAAGAGATTGCATTAAGAGGTCCCACATGGTTATACAAACAGCGGTGACCACAGATAAACATTAGAGATACATGAGCAAGCAATTCATGGACCGTCATATAACTTTTAAATTTATGCATCCAGATTCAGTTGCCACTTCCATCTATTGCTTACGTGATAAAATTTCTTCATTTGGTTTCAAGCAAGCTCCCAATGGTGGGGTTGTCAACGTGCTTGGCCATGGCGAGCTGAAGTGGGGTCGAAGGAAAGGAAGGGAGATTGGTCGTATTTGGCTTGTTGAGATTATTCCAGCCCTTTGAGAGGATTGAGCTTGCGCAACCATCCAAACCTATGTGAGTCACATGCTTCACATCTGTTGGTAATCCAATTTCCATTCCCATTTCTGTGTCTTCTAACTCATCTTTGTATGCTGAAAAGATATTAGGGATTGTGAATAGGATTACAGACATAAATGTACTTATCTACATACTAATCTTTAAGTTTCAGGTTGTGCATAGCAATTCAATCGTGTTAATATGCATCAGTGGTGTCACTAGTGATCTTTAACATGTTTTTTTCCTTGAAATTGTAGGGGTGGAACACTAACCGAATGATTGTGAGAAGTTCTTGAAATTCTTGAACAGCTTCTGGAACCTTGGAATTGCCAGGCTTGAAGGGCTCTTCAAGTTTTCTCCGGATAAGCTTTCTTCTTCTTCCTCGTATTCCTCCTCTTCTTCCTCCATCTCTCCTGCATGGCCAAAACAAGAGGTAAATACTCAAGATATAAGGTAAAACATACAGTACAAGGAAGATAGTGGATTTAATGTAAGTTTGTGAAAAAGGAGTAACACTTGTGGGAGTTGAACTGGTGTCCATCTTTGATCTCTTAGCTTGCTGCAGCCCAACTGCGATGCTCGATTCAGAGATGCATCCTGCAGTGAAAGGAAGTAGCACAAATCTTTCCATTCTGTCTCTCATGTTATTGTTCTCAGAGATGATTGACAAGTTATGAAGTGGTTTGGGAGAATGGGGTTGTTATAATGTACGCCACGTACTTGCTGTGTTTTAAAGTTAGGACTAGAATACTTATATATTGTATAGTGAATGATCACTTAGATTTGGTGAGAGAGATAGAGATCCAACGGTAAAGGTTTTGTTAAAGAACACTCTATCTACTGTCAAATCTTGGATTGGATATCTTTTTTACATGAAATACCTCTCTCTCTCTCTCTGTTAGTTCTGAATGGTGGGGCTTTGACTGGCCTCTCTTGGGGGAGAAGCCATCCATAGTCTTGTTTGTTGTACATGCTCGCCTCCATGTCGTCTTATTTTCATCTCTCATACCTTCTTTTTAATTACTCCTAATAACTACGCTTTTATTACACTCCACCAAACATGAGTACATCATAAGCAAACTTCACAACTTTGCAGATTGCAAGAAACCAAGTTTTGAATGATCTCTATATTTTATTTTATGTACCATCGTATCTTGATTGGTGTAAAGCTAAAGTATCTTAAAATAATTTGCACAACCACTCTTTATTGTTATTCTCTTTATCAAAACCAATAAAATGATCGTACGCACATTTGATTGGTTGGTTGACTTCTCATTTTGCCATAGTTACCCTCCTTGGATGATGAGTTAATCATATCCTTATTTAAATCTCTCCTTGGATGAGTTAATCATATCATTATTTAAATCTCTCATCGTTGATCGCTCATGATTTTGCATCGATGAATAACACAATTGTTATAGGGACAATAATCTATAAATATAGGAATTTTGAATGCTTTTTAGTTTTGTGCAAGAACTTTATTTTTTGAACCCAAATGCACCAACTCTTGAGCTGTTTGATTTTTTTCACCTCCTAAATCAATAATGTCATGACAAAATCAAGTGATGTGGCAATCAAAAAGTAGAAGAAAAATCTGAATTTCCGGTCAGCTCAAGATCGATGAGGGAGGTTATGTTGTAGCAGGAGGGTGCCATACAGCTGGCAATTTCCCGTCCCGTACAACTGGCAATTCGAGGGGGAAAATATGAGGTGATTGGAACGTTATTTTCAATTTTCTCATATCATTATTAATTTGACGACAATTTAATTTCATGAAAAAAATCAGATAGATCAAAAGTTGATGTATTGAAATTTTAAAAATAAAGTTAATATACAAACCTAGAACATGTTCAAAATTAATATATATATATATATATATATAGAGAGAGAGATTCAAATAAGAACCAATTTTAATGTGAGAATTAAGAACCACGAATTTTTTTTACAAACAAAATGAATTTGCTGTGAAAGTTAATGAATCCGTTGGAAAGTTACTGAATCCAAAAATTCGAAATTTTCACTCAGGGTTCGAATCCCATGAGAGGTGAAAATTCTATTTTTTTGGATTCAGTAACTTTTCCAGCGAAATCATCAAGTTTCACATCGAATTCATCATTTTTTGGTTCTTATATTCTCATGATAAAAATGATAACCACGTTAATCCTCCCATATAATATATCCTCCCATTAATTTAGTGGTGTGTGTTGTCGGGCCAAATTTTCAAATGGCAACTTACATATTTGTGCTCAGGGGCATAATCTTTTTTCAAAGTAAGTTGTTAAATGATACGATGGTCAGTTAGTAGAGCCGTCAAAATGAGCCCGGCCCGAAAAGCCCGCCCGGAGTTTGGGTTTCAAAATTAAAGGCCCGAAAAAATCGGGCCTAAAAAGCCCGCCCGAAAAATACCCCGGGCCTATTGGGCTTCGGGCCAAAAAAGCCCGGGGTTTTGGGCTAAAAAGCCCGCCCGATTTCTATTAAATATATATATTTCTAATATTATTTAATATACATATCTATAATTTTTTAATAATATTAATTAAATTTTATATAATTATTTATTTTTTATAGTAACAATTTTCTTACTAATTCACATATTTTTACATATTTTCATTCATTTTATAAAAATATGAAATTTAAAAAATTAAAAATGTAAATTTGTGAGATTGCTACATAGGATTATGGATGAATGAGATGATGAGAATATATTTTGCTATTATATATTGATTTCGTGAAACGATTAGCGCTTGGGCATCGCCTCATCAGTAGTGATTACACTGACTAGTGAGCACGTTAAGTTGTGCCCATTGTGGATAGGACTAGGAGAGCGGTTCTGTTTATTGGACTACACGTCAATTTTACTAAATAAGATATTCATATTATGTTTGTTTGATTGTATTAAATTACAAGAATACATTAATTTGTTATTTAATTGTATATGTTCTATTAAATGTTATTTTGTACTACGGGTAGGAATGCAAGAATATGAATAGTTTACTCCAAAATAATAAATTAATGGGCAATTGAAGGTATCAGTTGTTAACTGATGAATTAAAAATTGAAATTTTAAAGTAAATGCTAATTGACAACTTTATTTTAATATGTGCCATGGCCTAAACAAGTAATCTCTGATTTTGGTGTTACTTGTTACGGTGTCACTAATCGTTATTTATAGTAACAATTTTTTAATAATATTAGTTATATTTTATATATATATATTTTTATATAATTATTTAATATACATACCAGAAATCATATAATATCATTGTTATAGTAAAAATTTAAAATATTAATTTTATATATTAAAAAAATTTAAAATTTATCTAAAAAAAGCCCGCTCGCCAGGCCCGGGGTTGGTTTGGGCTTCATATTTCTAGGCCCAAAAATTTTGGACCCGACCCGGCCCGACCCGAAAAATTTTAAAAACCGACAAGCCCGGGTTGGCCCGGCCCGGCCCGCTACTTTGTCAGCTCTATCAGTTAGTGACCATCGGTGAATCAATAATATGGGAAAGAAGATGAATACATTTAAGCTATAAATGTATAGTTTATTCCAATTTTTGGATTTGACCTTTGGTGTTAGTTTGATCCTGTTAAATTGATAATCTCATGTCAGTTTCATACTGTTAAATTGATAATATCCTTTTTATAGTGTCAAAATTATTCCGACTAACATTTTGGTGTGATAAACATAGTTGATAGCCAAAGTCACACATATTATTCACGTACCATGAAATGTTGTTGTTCTGAATTCGATATGAAAATGCATAAAATTTATAGTGTATAAAGTTGATCAAGTCTAATTATTAGGATATAATAATATGTTATTCATTTTTAATTTAAAATAAAATTTTGTGTTTAGTTTCTTATAACATTTTTTACTTATAATACGTTCCATATGTTCAATTATATCTTCCGATTTGTGTAAATTTAGTGACTTTCATTTATATCTTAAAATAAAATGTATAATAATGGCCAATAGTTTTCTTTACATATTAATTTTAAAAATGTTATTTTAGCAAAGAGAAATATTTGCTTAAATTAACATTTAGGTAAAATATAATATAGGTTAAATCTATATTTAATATTTGGAAGAAAAAAACAATATTGTAAAATGAAAACAACATTATTTTATTGAATTGATCTCCTGTAAGTCCGCATGCACCATATGCACATTATTAACTATCACCATTGGTTAATAGAAAACCAACAACAAGTTTCTATTAACCAACAATTGTTAATAACGGCCTTACAATATTGTTAATGACGTCAATAGTACGAGCGGATGTACAAATTTCTTTTTGTATTTTATTTACTACAATGGCCCATAATTCCTCCCCCCACCCAAAAAAAGACAAAAAGAGAGACCGAACATCACGTTAGGTGCGAAACAAAATGCATACGACGTCGTGGAAAGTTGTTTTGTGCGATGCCAAAATCACTTCGAATTAAAACATAAAATCCCCCCAAAATTTCAAAACCCTCACTGTGATCGGCAACTTCAACGGCCACCTACGCCGCCGATGTAAATCTGCCTTTCTATCAAGAACAATCATAACAAGTTATGGCGGGAGAAGGAGAGAAACAGGCGCTTGAGCAGCAGCTAGAGCGCGCAGTGAGCGCTCGCCTTCAGCATTTCAAGGACCAAGCCGAGTATGTATTCTCAGCCGTTTCTTTTGGTGTTTATGATAAATGTTGCCTTTTGCTTAAAAATATATTTTGTAATGTTATTATGCTGGCAGTTCACTGACGTTGGAGTCCGTGAGGAGACTCTTGGAGAAGGATTTGGGCCTTGAGGAATTTGCGCTCGATGCGCACAAAAGATTCATTCGCCACTACTTGGAAAAGGTTAACTGTTCGTTTTCTACTTAGATGTTTGACAGTCCTCAGTTTTGTTCGTTTAGTGTTTGAAAGGACTTAACTGTTACATTTTCGTTCCCTGTTGTTCGGTTTTGCAATTCTGGTTTCTGATTGGTGCATCAAGTTATATAGATTTAGCATCAGTAGTAGTGCATTCTCGTCGTCGGTCTTGACAATGTTGTGGACGCCTTCTTTAAATCCTAAAAATGGCACACCTACACGTTAATGGAAAAGGCACCCTTTTATTGGAACCACATCATTCTGTTTTACACATTCTGATAGTTTGTTAGCATTTAAGACAACCTTCCTGTTGCTGAGTAGACGTAGAGTGTAAGATTTATATCGGGCCGTCGTAAGAGATGTTCGTTTTAGCTTTTTTCTGCCAAATTAGGTTAAATATCAACTACTAGCAAAGTCTAACTGTGAATTTGATTTGCTTGAAATTATTTGAAAAGATTGAGCTGTTAACAAATTTCCAACGTTTCTTCCTTTCAGTGCTCAAATTTGATGACAAACACGTGTCCATTGCATCTTTTTTAAAAGAATTGTTTTTATCCTTTTATAGTTTTTGAGTATTTAGCTAATGTGTTACAATTTACAATTTTTAAGATAAAAGACTCATGCTATGAAAGGGCTATTGGCCAGAGATTTTCATGAATGCCCTTGTAGAGTACAGTTGCATTTTCAGCATGGATGAATATGTGATACATAGAGGAGAAAAATACCTGCTTATGGCATTATTGTGTTGAGTATTTTGATTTCTGGAATTTTCTTTTCATCTTGGGATGTTGCCATGTTGGAGGTTAGTTCTCTAAATTCGTAAAATCCAACATTCTTTTTACATTATCAAATTTCTGTTAATTCCAGATAATGGAAGCTGCTAATCCAACAACTGCAAACATGGACAAAGACGTGCAATTAAGTGAGGAAGAAGAAAAGGTATTGCCTAAACAGCAAGAAGCCAAGAGCGATCCAAAAAAAGCTAGCCATGGAAATGAGGAAACGATGGAAGACTCCCCTATAATGGGTGTCCTTACCCCTAAATCTGAAGTTGGCACTCAATCTTCTTTGAGTGAGAGCACTATTAAGAAGGCTATTTTGGAAAGAGCTGATCATCTTCAAGCTAATTCCGAGTCTGTATTTTAATTTTCTGAGATGATATTCGTTCACCCAATAAATGAATTTGTTATCTTCATCGCTCTGAAGAAAAAAGGAAAAAATAATGACTTAAGAGGCTAAAAATAAAAATCATGAAGAATGATCATGGTAGCAATTGGTGCTTATAGTTTTAGCCTTATTGCTAATGCTCAGCTATTTAACTGACAATCTCTTATAGTAAAGTGTTGTCTTATTTCAAACTATTGCTTGTTGGAAGAAAATTAAGTTTATTGCTCTGTTTTTCAGCAAAATATCTCTGGCTGGAGTTCGCCGACTTCTAGAGGAGGATCTTGGTCTAGATAAAAACACCCTTGATGCTTTTAAAAACTTCATAAGTCAACAAGTAGATCAGGTAGGAACAATATTTGTACATCTGTGGATTTCTCAAAATCTTTGCTGGCTGAATTTATTGTTATTTAGGTATTAAAAGGAGCCAAATCTGTGAAAGATGTTAAGAAGAAAGTCGCAGAGGACATGAAAAGCAGAAAGCTAAAGAAGGTTGGCAGCGAAGATGCTGAAGAGGACTCTGATACCTCACAGAGTGGAAGTGATGAGGTGAGCGAAAAAGTGAAATCGAGGAAGGAAGCTTCTCACAGAAGAAACATTAAGAAATTGCTACAGCCAAAGAAACGTAAAATCTCTGAGAATGTTGATATTGATGTTTCTAGAAAGAAGCCAAGCAAGATTGCACAAAGGCAAAAAGGGGAGGATAATAACTCAAATGAGAATGGAAGTCTATCTGGAGATGGTCAATCCCAATCATCTGTTGAAAGACCAGCCCAGGTTAGTTTTTCATGCCAACACCTTAATTCGACTAGCCAATATGTGGCTGTAATCTTAATTTAAGGATTTTCATCAGCAGAGGAAAGAAAAATCAACTCCCGTTTATGGGAAACAGGTAGAGAATCTAAAGTCAATAATCAAAGCTTGTGGAATGAGGTTTGTGCATCTGTTTGACCCTGTGTTTTACTCCCTGTGGTTGCAACCTGTTAACAAGGTCACCTTTTCTGGTCTCGATGGGCAGTGTTCCTCCTTCTATTTACAAGAAAGCTAAACAAGGGCCAGACAACAAACGAGAAACCATTCTAGTGAAGGAGTTGGAAGGTATTCTCTCAAGAGAAGGGCTATCCAAAAATCCCACTGAAAAAGGTAATAGGTGATTTGGTGTGTCAGCTATTTATTGACATTCTATTGTGCCAAATGTGGAAACCAGTATGTTAAAAAGTTAAGATGCATCATGCATGACATGGATTTTCCTTGGGTCTAATCATAAACCTCAGTTTTGGAAATTTATACAATAATTGAAAAGAGGAAGTTAAACTAGGCTAATGCCTAATAAAATCAAGAAAGATGGAAGTCTTACATAAGAAATTCAATATTGAAAGATTTTAAATGCCAATGGATCCTTTTCATCCTACATTATCTTGATCAAATAAAGATATAAGCTATTTTTACATTTGCGAAAACAAGGGCTGTTTAGAGAAAGTAACAAAAATGAAGAGTCCGTATGAGCCAATATCGAGCTCCTTGACAGAGTTACAATGGTAGGATAAAGCATTCTGTTCATCATCATCGCTGCTTGCTTTTTGGGATTTTCTTCACTCAAATTGTCACATAGCCACTCTGTCTGGGAAAATATTTTTGGTAGAACTGAGAGCTCCCATTGTTGGAACTTGTACCAATTTATTAGGTTCAGTTTGTTTGAAACTGGATGTTGCTCAGTAAGCGAAGCAGCTTGGTTTCCATCTCAATGTCCAGTCTACAAGTATGGTATGTGAGCTTCAAATGCATTCCTTTCTTTATAAAATGTCATCAATGTGAAGTGAACCCCACAAGTAGCGAAATTGAGATTTGATTAATAATGATTCCAGAGTAATGTTGAGACATAAACGTTATCTAGATATTTTGGTTAATGAAATTCATTTGCATTTGGCCATACTGGCCTTATGAATTGCATGTGGCTCTGAAAGGCTCACTGTGCCTGCATTATCCTGGATCCAGTTTTTCTCACACTCCCATCCACCCACCCAGTATAGATATAATCATATAATAATACTGCCATTTCCATGATTTTAGAAATCAAAGATTGTCGAAAGAGAAAAGAAAGAGCCAGAGAACTTGAAGGCATCGACATGAGCAACATCATATCCAGTTCAAGAAGAAGATCAACTTTTAGTTTTGTGGCTCCGGAGAAACCCGTGGTTCATGCCAAGAAAGACAAGGTTGATGCTAAAGATAGTAAAAAGAAAGAAAACAATGACAAAGATCTCAATGATGGCAATAAAGAAGAAAAGGAGGAAGAGAAGGATGAGGCGGAAGAAGAGGAAGAAAAGGAGGAGGCAGAAGAAGATGAAGTTGATGATGAGGAACAAGACGATGAAGACGAAAGTGAAGAATTCGATGAAGGTAAAATTAATTGAAGTGCATTTAGTCCCCTCATCATTTTCACACAATTACTTGCCTTAATGAATTTTTGATGCAAACAGTTTGAATATTGACACTTTGCATTGTGACTTCCCACCTGTTTCCTTTGAATTTAATTTATGACATAATTTAGAGCTGTCTGGACTGTTGATGTAACAGTGCAACAGAGGAGCAGGCCCTTCTAGGAAATACTGGCTTTGCCATACTGCAAATTGAATATTATGTTTTCGTACCTACTATTTGATCCTTTTTTCTTTTGCAGATGATATAGAAGACAACGACTGAATTTTGGATAACAGAGGTTTGTAGAAAGCTGTGACTATTCTTTAGAGTTGTATAGTTACAGAGAAGCAGTGGTGTGCCATCAGTATTTGTGTATCTTTAGTAATTTTATCTTACAGTTGGGGTTTCTGAACTTATTTATTCCACATTGTAGTATAATTTGGAGAGCAAATTGAATGATAGATGCTAAGTATAGCGATTTAGTCTCACAACTGCCTGCAACATATTGTGTGTTATCTATCCTAGACTGCTAGATTTGAGATAGTGATGAAAGTTTAGGAGTAGGATTCTTTATGGCTGCAATATTGTATGAGCAACGGACCCTCATCTGCTCAGGTACATACTATGATTTGCTCTCTCCATGAAGCGCTAGGGACGGGGCAGTGTGAGTCCTTAAGGACGAGATTTTGGGTCCAATGTAACAATGTATCCATCAGGTATTGCCAGTATGTTGTGGGGATATATATCGCGCAGTTGTAGATGTGTGGGGATGGTTGTGGTGTGAATGTGACATAGCATTTTATCTTGAAAGTGGAAATGTTCACTTTTGGTGGTGGAAGGTGGCATTGTATTTGGTTCTCAATATAAGCAGATAGATGAGAATTTGTTCCATCCTTTTTAATGTACCGGACAAGATGTGAAAAAGGCATTCCTTTTTTTTTTTCTTATTTTTTTTAGGAAGGATCATAGTTACTATCCGAAGGTGAGCACCGTATAAATCTCTTTGACCATCGTGGATAAAAGATGGTCCCTTTTGGGACTATGTAAAGGGTGTGTTTCATTTCATATAATTTTGTTGTCACGAGACATTTCAAGAATGATGTTTGTATAAATAAACATTTATGGCGTGTGTTGACATATATTAATTGATTTTCTAAAATGTTTATGTTAATATTGGTACAATTCTACTTTATGGCAAGGGATTGGTAACAAATATTACATTTGCAAAATAGTACTCGAAATAGAGGATTCG
Organism: Salvia rosmarinus; assembly: GCA_036937905.1. Taxonomy (NCBI): domain Eukaryota; kingdom Viridiplantae; phylum Streptophyta; class Magnoliopsida; order Lamiales; family Lamiaceae; genus Salvia; species Salvia rosmarinus. Next base: position 74,690 of record JAODLM010000540.1, read on the forward strand.
GTTTTATGTTGACATTCTGAATCTATCTCCAAGTAAGACCCTTTTCTGCTTTTCTGACCACTATAGAAACGTCAATAATTCTATGGTTATCCACGAGTTAAATGTATTTACATGTTAATAGTAGAATAAGTACATGAATTATATATAAAATAAGCTATATGATGTCTATATAATAAAATGCTAACATTAAAATTGTAAGCACACGAGAATGAAGTTTGATAGATTCAATTTGTAAATCTAATAAATAATTATAAATATGTGTATCTCGTGGTAATGGTTTAGCAATAGTTGTTAATGCGTAGTTGGAATATCTCGTTGAAATGGTGTAATATGTGAAAATCGGGCCAACTGCAAAACATAATCGGAGGGAATCCCACTCCAACGCTCAAATCAGTAATATATTATACTAAAAATTTGTTGGTGGTTTAAGATTGTGTATATGACTTTGAATGATGAGAGTATTTATAGATGTAATATGGCTTGAAGTAAGGTGATCTGAAACCTTATTGGAATAGGATAGGCACAGATCCTTAGAGACCTGCGCCGTATATTTCGTGACAGATTTGTATACAAGGAGTCAGCTCCTATCCGGAGATATGAGTGCTTGTGGTTATAATTCACTAGTACATACGATGTCATTACTTGAAAGAAACAATTCTGATCAAATAGAACTGGGCCTACGGGTCTAGCTTCTTGGGCCTGTATCCTTGGCCTACTATGCTGACTTTGCATCTCTGTGCCGTGATACGATACACGTGGGTGGTCCATGCATACTTTTTTGATGAGTTGACATAGTTGATATTTATTCCATATTAACTGCCCCCCTCGACTCGAGAAATATGTCTATCAAGAGCTATCTGTTGGAGTAGATTGTGTCAGGTTCCAAATCTCGAAGGCCAAATCCAGTATTGCATCTTCCTTTTATTCTGTCGCCCATTAAATTTGTGGAGCACATTTTGCAGCTTTTTCTTAAAAGTATATGCTTTTCTCGATATTTTTCCCCAACTCTTCAATTACTTCTTTGATCTTGTCCCTTGATTTTAAAATATGTTTAACCTCCTTGAATTTGTACCCTCTATTCATCTGAGGGGGTTGGTATAAGATTTCCTAGGAAACCCTATAAATCGAAGTCTTCTTCCTCACTTTTAATCTTTCCATTTCATCATTTTTCTTAGAACTCCGATTTTTCGTACTCGTGCGAAGCTCATTCTATGTATACCTCATGAGATATCTATCTTCTTTAGAACACATTCCAAGTATTTTATTTCCGAGTCCTTTTCTTTTTCTTTTTCTTTTTCTTTTTCCATAGACGTGTTAGAAGTAGTAGATAGAATTTCATTTTCATAGACCCTTTAAGACTGATCTTATGGCTATCGAAAAATAAAAAATTTAAACCTTCTTTTGTGCGCGGTAAGAAATTTGATGAGTTATTTGGAACTCTTCGTTCTCCTGCTAGTTTCGCTTTTTTGTCTCCTACGTGTAATGACTGTCCCCTGGCCTCTGATATTCCCACCATGACCTTCTGGCTTCACCAAGTCAAAGCTGGTCTTCGTTTCCCCATTTGTTCTTTTTTAGATGAACTATCTATGTTCTACAATATTCCATTAAACCAAATGTACACTTCTTTTATTCGTAAAACTCTATTCTTCCATGTTATCCTTCGGGAATATAGAATCTTTGATACTTCTCGCATCTTTTTCCTTATACGGCAAAGATCCCAGTTTAGATAAGGACTGGATCCATCAGTATTTATTCGTCACCCATGTGGGCGATGAGGCTTGGCCTTTTGGAGAAGTGAGTCTGGACGCCCGACCATTGTGTGTTAAGATGCCCGATCCTAACGCAATAACACCTGATGACTTGAAGGTTTTGATAGAGATCCATAGAGATTTCGGCCATGACCATGACCTGCTAGCCAGAATAATGTGCAATGAGAGCATTTTAATCTATTACTGCTTATTTCCAGGGCATGAGTGGAATAACGATATGAGTAACTTCTCTGGAGTACACTATTGTTGTATATCTATTGAATTCAGACTTATCCAGCCCATCATTTTCTTTGCATCTTTTATATGACTTGGCAAGAGCATCTGTTAGCTTGTCGTCGATCTGATGAGCCACCGACTTGGAGGAGTGCTCCAGTCAACTCCTCTGGGGTTCCTGCTTCTTAGGCTGCCATTATCTCATCTGTCATTCCTTCTTCCTAGGATTCCGTTGATCCCACTCCAATGCTGGTTTGGAGGTGGAGATCACCGACCTGACTATGGATACTGCGTCTGATCCTCAGCAGGGTTCTGAACCTATCAGAACTGCAGACGTCGACATCAGATAAAAGAGGCTGAGGAATTGGTAGAGGGGCTCGATTTTATTATTTCTGTAGAGGCTAATCGGCTCTTTAAATGTTTAAGGAGGGTTGTGGAAATCTCTTCAGCATCTCTTAGTTCGTCATGGCCAGTGACGAAGGGGATAGTGATTTGTGAGCCCGTCAACTTTGTTCCTATTGAGGCTGCTTCCTCTAGGAAAGGCAAGTCTCATGTGGAGACATGGTCGTATGCTTCGACGATTTTTATCTGCTTTCTTGGCAACCTGATGGATCTGATACAGGGGCAGTGTGGTAAACTATTGAGACACTTGGGTACTAAGGCGGATGTGGCTAGCATAGCCCAATACTTTATCGATCAAACCCGCAATATCTTCTGTATCCATATGTTTAGCGTAAGGATCATGTGGATTTTTTTACTCACATATACCCTATTGTCCCATATGTTTTAGGTCATATTGGCCATTCAAGCAGATCATGCTCAACCCTTTGACTATGAGCGGGAGCTGAGCCTCTCATATGAAAGGCATCAAAGCTTCTTTCGGGAGTTGGAGGCAAAAAAGCAGACATTGGAGGCCAAAGATCAGGCGCTGGGTCAAGAAACAACTCGAATTACGGAGTTGGAGAAACGTCTGGCTGATTCAGAGAAAAACATACATACCCTATCTGAAACCCTAGTTCGATATGACTAGGAGCACACTGCTGATCTAGAGAAGTGCAAGGATGATCATGACTTAGCTTTGCACGTCGTATCTTCCAAAACCCTTTAACGAGGTAGGGAATAAGGGTAGTGTCGTGGTCTGGAGGTTGGTATCAATTTTTATAGTCAGTAAATCCAGTTACTTCCATTAGACAAGCTTCCTTCAAATCCTTCGGACATATATGATGGAAGCATATCTTCACACTCTCGCCTTTATGTCTCGGATGTCTCGCAAAGTGTATCATTTTGAGGGTTATACTCTAGAGGCTACTCTGAATGATGCTTGGGAGTTACTAGTGAGCTGACAAATGATCATATAGATGCCATTCTTCGTAATACTTTTTCTATCCTGGCTTTCACCAAATGAATCCCTGGCTCAGGATTTCCCATGGTAGCTGGAGCTTATGCGTAGAGCTGCTCAAGCCTTTGTAGAAGAACCTCTCAATTCCCCAGATTTGTTGCACCTTCGCCATTTTCTTCCAGTCATTCCTTATTATCCCACTAAACTTTAGGTCTTTGCCACTTCTCATACTTCTAAAGAGAAAGTCAGGAAAATGGCCCGAACGTGTTCCTTTGCCAACTCTGAGGGTCTGGTTACTACTTCTGAGCAGTTGGCTAAAGATATAGGGCATTCAGAGCTGATAACTCTTGGACAGGCCTCTACAGTAGATAGATCTGATGTTGCTACTAGTGTCAGATGGGTTGTGTCTCCTTAGATTTTTTGTTTTTATTTTTTGTAATCAAAACTATGGAATAAAATTATTTATTTCTTCTGTTTCATGATCTCCTTTTGATTTGACGAATCACCTTTTATTGAGCAAATCTTTATTTTTCATATCGACTTCTGATTTTCCTGATACTCTTTTACTATTGTGGATCCTTTCTTATCTGTATGTCAGGATTCTATCTAGTGTCAAATATTTGGTGTATTTTCTTTTGCAGATGATAGTTCGAATTTGTCAGCGCTATTAATGGATTGTCGGTTACTTTTCCATTTTTTGAGGAGGCTGTTGCATCTTGGACTTGCCTTTTCCAAGTATAAATACCTCTTCAATTTCTTTATTTCCTTTCATGGCCATCTATGTCTGTTTTTTCTTTCTCTTGGTCTTTCCTGACTTAGATGGATGTCTCATTCTTTTTTCACTCGTTCTTGTTTCATTATATTAGAAATGGTTGATTTTCTCTCTCGAGAGACTTTCACTTCCCTTGTCTTTGGATAAGTTAGCCCTCATTATATGCTTTTTTCGTCAGTTCTTGCTTCGTTATTCGAACAGTTGAGCAGTAGCCGAAGTTTTGGCAAGCACTTTGGTGTATTGGTGCTCGTCTGCTCTGGTGATGCTCTGGTGCTTGCATGGCGGTGGAGTTGAGGAAGCTTGTTCGTGGGTTCTTCCATGTTCCGCTATCATTGCTCTCCGCAAATCGTTCCCATTAGGGAACTTTTCGGGCAAGTTCGATAGGTACAGAGGGAATTCCAGTTGCTAGGTCTTCCAATTCTATCTCATAGTTCTCTGTGATGCGGGATTGTGGGGCATCTCTCTTAATCTTGGGAGAAAACAAGCCAGGGTCGAGTGTAGGCCCCATGTGTTGGGTTTCATGATTCTAAAAGAAAAAATCTTAAGGCGATGATATCTGGATCATCGGATCCTTAGGCAAAGAATTTACTATCACTTCATTTTCAATCTACGAATCTTGTATAGAAAGTTGTAGGAAAATCTAATTTTACTTTCTTCCCGAGGATCTATCTTATATGTTTTATTCACCATTCATTGATTATATACCTAGCATGCATCTATATAATTAATTACAACACGTTGGTGTTTACTCGTGTTTACTTGTGAATTTCTAGGATATAAGATCAATGACAGACTCCAGCTTTGATCTTCTGGACTGTATCCCGGATGCCTATTCTCCAATGCTGAGTGAGAACAATCTCTGGAGAATACTATAAAAATTCGCCTCTTTCTTTGGACTCAGAGATTTTTGAAAATCTCAACCACATGAATAGTACTCTTTCTGATTTTCTCTCACCTTGTATTTATAATGCATTCATATAATCATATTTAGATAAGATCTCTGCATATCTAATAAATACAATCATATCTTTGCAGATAAATCATATCTAAAATAATTATCTTTTGGTATCTAATAATATCAGATAATATCTCTTGATATCTAATGATATCGGATAATATCTTTTGATATCTAATAATATCAGATAATATCTATCTAGATACTAGAGAATCAGAACAGAGTCTCAGTGAGACTCTACTAGGGTGGGCAAAAATCTCAGTAGCAACAGGCATTGATAGGCCAGCCCAAGTATCAAATACAAGAAATAAAAATGGGCCTAAAATGAATTAATTATCTTATGTTCAGCCCAGAACATAAATTAATTTATAAATATTTATTCATTCCTCTAGATAATAAATGTTGAATTGTCCCTTTATTACCGAAGTTGAGTCAGCCCTGCACTTAGACCTACGAATCCAGTATTTAAGATATCGCACGTCCATTAATTATTTATAACATTCTGACTACTTAAAATAATTAATCTCTTTAATTTCTTAAGTAGTACCACACAACCTTATCGTTGTATTTGAGTTGACTCAACCTGCAGGGTTTAGTACAATAAACTTTTTGAGCTCCTTAAGGGGATTTCATCATCCTAAACGGATACGATGACCCGATACATGTAACTAGCATGACATACAAGCACTGCCACCACCCAAGACGTAGAATCTTGGGTTATCTCATGTAACCCTCACCCATAACAAGTCAAAGTGATATTCAGTAACTCATACTCACCTAAGACCTTATCAAGGTTTAGATTAACATAAAATTATCTAGATTTAGGTTCTTTACGACGGTCAGATAGAAGAACTCATCTCACTGTGATCCATCAATACGTACTAGTATAGACAAGCAACCAAATCAAGTCACTTCTTATCTATACTGCAGCTTATACCAATAACTCATCCTCAAGTTGTCTCAGCTGTGATCCTTTTTATATCTCAATAAACTTAACCAATCATACAGACTTCTATGATATTCTACACAATGTATGATCTAACTTTTGTATGAGATAATGCGACAAACATATGCAATGAAGTAAACAATTCAGATAGAAGATTGTAATAGTGGTAATATAAAACATTGTATACAAACTCAACCATTCTGCTTTCAGTATACAAATCCAACAATCTCCCACTTATACTAAAAAAACTTTTACTATACAATGTGTCTCCCTACTACCTATTATAAACAACACCATCATCTTGCCTTTGTTGGATTTGTATACTGAAAGTAGAATGGTCGAGCTTGTATACAATATTTCATGTTACCACTATTTCAATCTCCTATCTGAATTGTTTTACTTGATTGCATATGTTGTTGTTGTGTGATAATATGTTGCAACACAATTAAATATACGCAAGTGCACGTAGTCAACAAGTAATACACGGAAATATTCCGAGATCGAATCCACAGGGATCGCACTTTTTAAATCACGCCGACAATCAATTTTGTTTAAGAGAACAACACAAGGGAAATTAAACAGGAAGCTACAATTTAATAAAAACAGACGAAAACCAAAACTATGAGAATGTTACTACGAAGCGAGGTGAAATTTCATACAAAAAAATGATAAAACAACTGATAATAAGAAGAGAAATAGACTTGACCTCTCGATTCCACCCATGCTCTGTATTAAATATGCTACAACGTTATCATTGCCTCATTACCATGACATGAACTTCTCCGATTCTTAGTATTTTTCCAAATCTAAGATTATATTCTATAAGTCATTCGATATATTCCTATACCAAACAACTCTTAGAATATCTTTACTAATCCATTCATTTATGTCACGCAAGGTAAACACATATTCCTATGCTATTCACACACATAATATTTAAATCATGCTCTTGCATCACTCTCTTGTTTTCCACTCTATAAGAACTTCCCAGAAATTATAGAGCTAAAATCCCACCCATGGTGATCAATCACAAGCAAGATGAATAATCTCCAAGAGAACAATAGCAATTTAACAAGATAAGCGTAGAAATGAGCTCGTCACACGAGCATGGGTTTCATCAAAAGATCAAGTTCTACAAATTTAGCTCATAGCGAGCTGTTCAACAATATCCAGATAAACGAATGCCATAACAAGTTAAAAGAATTCGAGAAAAGAAAGTGAAACTCATCGCTGGAATCACGTGCTACTTCTTGGATTGTCGCTGATCGAGCTAAAAACAAACTCAAATTCACTCGCAATCGTACGAGGTAATCGTAGCGTGATAAGTTAACACGAGTCGTCTCTCAAGGAAAACTTAACAGGGCTATTGTTCGTGTCGCACACAGAAAACGATTAAACCCTAAACATTCTAATAACAACGGGGGTTGAACATGCAAGAATTGAAATACGAGAACATAAGCGGCGAACCTAAGCTGGGGTTGTCAATCCCGAGCTATACTAATAAAGCGATAAATCTAAACCAGGGGTTGTCAATCCCTAGTTGAGCTACGAAAGCGATAAACAAAAGCATATGCAATCATATTATTCATAGGGTTGTCAATCCCTAATCTAAATCTAATTGCAAACAAACGAAAGCAGGAAATCATTGCGTAATATAAATCAACGGAACATGAAAATCCAATCCACTATCACTATGAATTGAATTCACAAGAATCACAAATAATAAACTATGAAAATTGATTCCACAAGAACTGAAAATCCAAAGCATAAATTGATAACAAGATTTTTCAAAGATGAACAAGAGAACATGAATTAAATCTAACTATTATCAGTTCTTGTTATCGAAGAAATATGGAAGGAAGCCTGATGGAGAGCACGCGTGAGAAAACTCGAGAACAGAGAGCCCTTTTTGACCTAATGCGCGAATATATATATAAAATGAAAGTGAGCGTCGGTTGCAAATGAGCGCCGGTTGGGAAAGTATTCTGACTTGAAAGCGAACGCCGGTTCGATATCTGCGGCTCAAAATACATTCTCAGATTAAGTGAACTCGGATGGAAAATGATAGAGAGCATCGCTGAGGCGCGCCGGTTGAGTCTGACGCCGGGCCGGGTGGCGGCGTGGTCTTGTGATTTGCGGGAGCAAGGGCGGCGCGGTGGAGGCTCAGAGCGCAGGCCGGACGGCTCCGCTGGCGCTGGCGGCGTCTGGTGGAACGCCGCTGGGCGGCGCGCGCGTGGGGCGCTGGCGTGGCGTGCGCACGCGGGCGCGAAAAATGGCGCTGGCGAAGCCCGCCGATCGAGTTGAAAGGCTGGCGGCGCTGCGGTCGGTCGCCGGATGGGCGGCTGGCCGGGCACAACGCTGGGCGTGAGCGCGCCGGCCTCGTTCAGCCGGATGGAGCTACGTGGAGAGCGGCGGCGGTGTTGGTGTTGGCGCGCTTAGTCTGTGTGCTGGCGGGCGGGCGAGGCACAGGGGCAACGCCGCGTGGCGCCGGAGGAAATTGACGAACGCGCTCGGAACGAGCGAGTCTTTGGTGGCCGAGTCTTGGGCGCGCGCGTGCGGCGGGCGTGGCGTGGGGCGCGGCGGCCATGCGACGGGGCGCCGTCGCGACTTTGGTCATTCGACCCGTTCTCCTTCGTCGAACTTGATTTACGCAGGTTTTGCCTACGAACTCCTGTCGAAATGCTCTTCAATATATTTGATTCTTGGCGGATCCAATTCATCCTATTTTCTGCCGTTTTCCTACAAAACATCGAAACAAACGAAGTAAATCCGAATCGATATATACTAATCAAAACGACGGCATAAATAGGACAAACCATAGAAAATGACACGTAAAACAATACCAAGAATCATCGCAAAATCATACTAAACAGTCGCCTCTTCCGATGGCTTCTTCTCCAAGTTGTCGCTCTTCTGATTCCTCTTCCTTCCAATGATTGTGTGCTTCCCCAGAATGAATCGTCTGTTTTTTCATTGTCATCCCCTTTAATAACCACCTCGGCTCTTTTGGGGTGCAGACGGCGCACTGCTAGCCCTTCAACCTCGATTTTCAGTCCTTTTACATTGGCTCGACGAGATAACAACCCGCGCGTCCCTTTTATGCTGTCGTGGCCAGATGCCACGTGGCTGTGGTCCTGCAGATCTCCCCAGTCTTCAGCCAAAACCTTTCATACTTCGTCGTTGATCATCCATCAGCACAAGCTCTTCTCCGTTTACGACCTGACTTCGCTCCAGATTTCGACTTCGGTTACTAGCTCGACTTAATTCACGAGCTCGGCTTCAGTCACGAACTCAACCTTGTATGTTCTCTTTCCTGGAGTCTGGTTTCGCTTACGAGCTAGACTTTGGTTGCGAGCTCGTCCGTCTCGAGCTCGTCATTCTTGAGCTCGGCCTTTGTTTACAAGCTCGTCATTCTTGAGCTCGGCCTTTGTTTACGAGCTCGTCATTCTTGAGCTCGGCCTTTGTTTACGAGCTCGTCATTCTTGAGCTCGGCTTCAGCGGCGAGCTTGAGTGTGATCAGTTTTTACTTTTCCTTTGAGCTTTGACTTCGTCTTTCGAGTTCGACCTTGCTCCCGCATTACTCCAGCCTTGTTCGTTCTATCCTTCCTCATATTTCGAAGTCAAGCTCGCTCACGAGTTTGGCCTTGTTTGCGCGTTCAACCTGGAGCTTGGCTTCGACTCAGCGGACTTCAGCATTGTCTTCACTGCCGTTCTTCCTGCTATATGCCATAAACTAATTAAATAGCACATAAATGTACTTAAAACCCCTTAAATCCACCTGACTCAATCCTACACGCACACACACGCAAACATAACATAAACATACAAAACAACATCAAACAAACGAACAGAAAACGTAACACTCAAGGATATTATTATCAAAAAGGTCTTATAATAACTCTTTTATAAGAGTTATCAGTTGTCCCATTATCTCATACAAAAGTTAGATCATAAAATATGTAGAAGATAATAGAAGTTTGTATGATTGATTAAGCTAGTTGAGATATAAAAAGGATCACACCTGAGACAACTTGAGGACGAGTTATCGGTATAGACTGCATATAGATAAGAAGTAACTTAACTTGTTAGATTGTCTATGCTGGTACGTCTCTGATGTATTGATGGATCACAGTGAGATGAGTTCTTCTATTTGACTGTCGTGAAGAACCTAGATCGCGGTCACTTTATGTTGATCTAAACATCGATAAGGTTTTAGGTGAGTATGAGTTGTTGACCATCACTTTGACTTGTTATGAGTGAGGGTTACATGAGATAACCCAAGATTCTCCGCATCTTGGGTGGTGGCAGTGTTTGTATGTCATGCTAGTTACCTCTATCGAGTCACCGTATCCGTTTAGGATGATAACGTCCCCTTAAAGAGCTCAAAATGTTTATTGTACTAAACCATGCAGATTAAGTTAGATCAAGTACAATAATAAGGTTGGGTGGTACTACTTAAGGAATTACATAAATTAATTATTTTAAGCAGTCAGAGTACTATAAATAATTAATGGACGTGCGATATCTTAAATACGGGGATTTGTAAGTCTAAGTACAAGCCCAACTCAACTTCTGTAATAAAGGGGTAAGTTAGTATTTATTCTTTAGTGGAATGAATAAATGTTTATGAATTGATTAATATTCTGGGCTGAACATAAGATAATTAATTCATTTTAGGCCCATCTTCTTTGTATTTTATCCGAACTAGCTCATCAATGCCTGAAGCTGCAGTGAATTTTATCCACCCCTATAGAATCTCATTGAGATTATGTTTTGATTAATGTATTATTTATTTAATACATCTCCTATATCTAGATAGATATTATATGATATTATTAGATATCAAGAGATAATTATTCTAGATATGAGTTATCTTGATGGAGAAAGATAACTATTTTTTTATTAGATGTGCTAGGATCCTATCTCTTTATGATTCTAGGGAGAACACTATAAATATAAGGTAGGAAAAAATCAGATTAGGCTATGCCATAGAGTGATTTTCGAAAATCACAAGAGAAACGTAGGAGGTGAAATTTTACAGTATTCTCCATAGATTACTCTCACTCAGTATTGGATAATAGACATCCGGGAAACAGTCCAAAAGATCAAAGCTGGAGTCTGACATTGATCTACTATCCTAGAAATTCGTAGGTAAACACGAGAAACCCATGTGTGTTGCAATTAATTATATACGAGCATGCTATGAATATAATCAATGTATGGTGAATTAAACATCCAAGCTAGATCATCGGGAGCATGGGTAAATTAAGTTCTCCAACCACTTGTTTTCTCTGGTGGATTTCAGAAACGGACATCTCCTCATGTTGTTTCCTCAAGCTGACCAACTCTTCTTTCATGTCCTTTATTTCTTATTGTTGCCGATGTAATATTTCTTGTTGTTGCTCCCATATGCCTGGTGCGATGCATCTAGTGTATGATCCTCATTGTTCATATGGATTAGCGCCAGCCTCATACTCTTAGTCACAACTATCTTCGTTCTCTTCTACGAAAGACACTAGCGGGTATTTACTCTTGCCACTCTCTGTCAGGATTATACCTTCTGTCAAGGTTGATAAAGTTATGTTTAGGTGCCTTCTTGTTGTTTGGATACTCTCGTGCATTTTTGTTGATGAGCTATGAAGTTATGTTGGCTGGTGAAAATCCTCTGACATTCAAGGCTTCTTTCAGGAGCATCTTTACTATTGCCACTAGACTTTTAGGCATCATGTGGGTAGACCCCTGCCCTACAGCTGATTCTTGGTTGGCTATGAGGTTTCAGCCACCTTGGGGGAGTAAGGGTCGCATCCTCTGAATTCATCCCCAAGGGCTGTTCTTCGACCATATTTAAGATTTGAAGATCTTGTTTTTGTAATATGGGTACCTGTACCAAATGTCTCATGGTGAAATGTTTTTATCAAATCTTATAATATGTATTTAAGCATGTAGATCGTTCATGCACCATATTTAAGACCAAAGATCGATTACTACGATAAGGAGTTTTTCATATATTTATACACATGAATTTCCCGTGCTTTTGGGAATCATCAACGCCTTAGCTCGAGATGCTTTCCCACAAACAATGCTAGTTGATAGATTCAACTTATAAATTCAATAAATAATTATAAAATAAGCATACCTCGTGGTAAAGACTGAGCAATGGTTGTGAATGCATAGCCGGAATGTTTCGTTGAACCATCGAAATATGTGAGAATTGGGTCAACTGCAAAACATAGTGGGATGGAGTCTCCGAATAGACATTTTGACGCTCAAGTCAATAATATATTATGTTTAAGGCTTGTTGATGACTTAAGATTGGGTACATGACTCTTGAATAGTGAGAGTATTTATAGATGTAATATGGCTTGAAGTAATGTGATCCTAAACCTTATAAGAATAAGATAGACACAAATCCTCATAGACTTGCGCCATATATTCCGCGACAGATCTGTATGCAAGGAGTCAGCTCATATCCGTAGACATGAGTCCTTGTAGTTATTATTCACTAGTACATACGATGTCGTTTCTACTTGAAAGTAGCAGTTCCAATCATATGAAACTAGGCCTACGGGTCTAGCTTCTTAGGCTTGCTATGCTGACTTGGAAGCTCTGTGTCATGATATGATACACGTGGTAGTTCACACATACTTTTTGATGAATTAACATAATTAATATTTATTCCATATCAAAATTGATTTTGGAATGAAATGAAGATAGTAAATGAATGGAATAAACATGTAATTTCTATGATTGGTATGTACAAGAAATGAACAAATAGGAATGAAATAAACGGAATAATCATTATTATTATTATTATTATTATTATTATTATTATTATTATTATTATTATTATTATTATTATTATTATTATTATTATTATTGTTTTATTATTATTATTATTATTATTATTATTATTATTATATATTATCATTGCTATTATTAATTATAATTTTTTATTAAAAATTAATAAGAATAATTTATTTAAAATTCATTAATTTTATTTAAAAAAATGAATTTAATTAATTCCATGTTCATGAGTATTCATTTAAGAATAGTGATTCGTGCTATAAAAATATTACTAATCATAGGATTGGATATGAATGAATTATCACTATTTAATTATTGCATACCAACCATTACTTAAAAGAACATGAGAGGATGAATTACTTTGAAACATAAACATATACACAATTTTAAATGGATGTATATGTGGGACTTTAAAATGCCAAGTTAGAAAATTAGTATCGGAGTATTGATTTACTAACATTAAAAAAAATCTAAAAGTATGGTAAGTTTTTAGGTATTTCAAAGTCAATATCGTCAACAAAATGCTAAAAAAGCACATGTATACAAGTAATTAAATTTGTTGGGTAAATTTATTGATTTAATTGTAGAATGGTTAATACTTAATTTCAAAATCTCATAAATTTTTTTGTTCACGACAAAAAACAAAATAATAATCACCAAATTTATTTTAATTGAAAGGGTTGGATCCGGGAACAGATGGCTGGAAGAAGAAGCGAGTAGAGGAAGGAATCCGTAGGCGCGGGAGGGTTGTTTGTAAAGTAGGCGTCCCCCTGATACTTGAAGAGTACACGCAGTGAGTGTGAGAGTGTGAATGAGTGGTTTGGTTGGTTGATTTTTATTCTCTTTTCCGCTCATTTTCTCTGCTTTTTTTTGTCTTCCTTTCCTTTTTCTCCTATAGCACTATTTTCTCGTTCTGTGGAGGAGAGAGAACGCCATTACGCCACCACCTAATTGCCCCATTCCTTTCCTGTACGCCTTTATTCGCTCCTCCGTGGATGCTACAGGCACACAATTCCGCTCATCTCACTGTCTCATCCTCGTCCAGTGTTTGCTACTGTGCGCAGCTGCTCACGGAGGTCATGTCATGTGGATGCGGGTGGTGAATTCCAATGTCGCGAGCTTCGGTCACCGCCGCTTCCTCCTCCATGCACCACCAAGGTCGGCCTTTTCCGTTTCGCTTTGTCATCTTCGTTGATTTCTAAACCCCTTTCTTCTTCTTCCGAAATTTATTTGCGTTGATTGCGTGAAACGTAATAGCATTTGCGGAATTTGTGGAGGTTGAGGGAGGGTTTTGCTTGCGATCGTGTCGCTCGTCGCCATTGACTTTGTATCCGTTTGTAATGGTGTTTGATGATCGGTTGGCGTGGGGTTAACTGGTTATTTGTGATGTCTGCATTTTACCAAAGCTAGCTAGTTTATCTTTTTGTTATGTTGAAGGGAGGAATAGGAGTAGGTTTGTAGGAGTGAAGCTTTGTTAGCTTCTGTACGTATGCTCGTTCCTGTAGCTTACTCGATCACTTGTAAGAATTACTGGCATTGGCTCACTTCTTTTGAATCCTTTCACCCTCTGTTTTGTTTCTTGTGGATTATTGTAGCTTGGAAATTGTTAGTTGATTGTGTCGACATTCGTAAGGTCTTGATGTATATGCTCTTATAATTTAACCTCTCACTCATGTTACTTATTCTTTCCTTACTATGAAACACTTCTAATTTCATATAGTCAGATAAGTTAAGTACAACTGTTCATTGTGCTTGCAAATTTCCCCAATCAGTGAACTGTAAAACCTTTTCTCCTTGTTATTCCTCTACCACGTAGGTGGAGCATTGAGCAGTAATTTTAATTCTGCACTATTTAAATATGTGAGGGATTGTGCTGAGACACGGTTTCCAAGTGCATTCGATGTGTACCATGTTTAATTTTCTGCGCACTAAGATTGCAATATTCGACAACTAGAAAAGAGGTCTTGACATTTATTCTGCTTTTCATGCAAAGGCTGAGATTTCTAAACTGTGCACTATACCCTTTTTTAATAGAAGGTCATCTTTTCGTCATCTTTTCGTAGAGGGTCGTTACATCATATAAATTAGAAGATGAGTTTCTTACCAAAGGCATCTTATCTTTTCAGATGTTTTATGGCAAATGAACATGAGATCAAGGGAACAAATGGAATCTGGACCTTATCCAGTGCGTGAAGGCGAACCGGATTGTTCATATTACATTCGAACAGGAGTATGCCGATTTGGGCCTACATGTCGATTTAATCACCCTCCCAACAGGAAATTGGTATGTGACTATGTGGTATATATATCAGTTTGAATGACTTATGGAGAATTTACACTTCATTAGTATAAACCTAATATCAGTTTGACTCTTATTTGCCTCATATTTCTAATTTGATTGGGTTCATCTTGAATTTTGAAGCTGGTGTCTGGTGATTGTTTGCTGTGTATATTATTGTAGAAATCTAACTGAAATGACCATTTTATTGCATTTTTCACCTGGTTAACCTTAATTCTGAATCAATAAACAACTGAACAAATTCAGTTTTACCTATTTTTAGAAGCAAGTGTGCATCTTTTGACCTTCTTTATACTATTTGATTTTGTCCGTACACTAAGTCTAAAATTTATCAATTTAAATTACAGGCTATTGCCACAGCAAGGATGAAAGGTGAATATCCAGAAAGGATAGGACAACCTGAATGTCAGGTATGTTTGTATACAACTTTTATCTTAATTTGTGGCATTACATTTTTTCACACACTGTCCAGCCATATACCACGTAAACGGACTCTTTTCGTGATTCCATAAGGGTTTATACTGAACTTCTTTTTATGATTTTGTGTCCGAGTTCATTTGTACTTTTGAGTTTCTGATTTTCCTAGTTGGGTTTTGTCTACATTTGTATATTTCCTCTGAATTCTTTGTACGCTTGTTGGCTCTCATGATTAAAGATTACAGTGCTGGCACTACAAGATCTTTGAGATGTATGTTCTTATTTATCTATTTTACCGAGTGAGCGAATACACATTAATGCAGTTGTTGGAAGTTTAATAATAAAAGATTCACAGACTGCCTGTACTTAACCAACATCTCATTGGAAGGTTTGGGTCTTAGTGGATTTTTTGAAGTATGAATGTTGTCTTTTGGTACTTTAATTTAAAATTTGACTGAAGTTCTCTATTTGCTTCTAACTTGTTTCCTCCTTATTTTGTTATTTCAATTTTTTTTGTTTTGTCTCTAGTATTATTTAAAAACAGGAACATGCAAGTTTGGAGCCACATGCAAATTTCATCATCCTGGAGACAAAGCTGGGATTACCGGAAGAGTTGCCTTAAATGTTTTGGGCTATCCACTTCGCCCGGTCCGCACATATTCTTCCCCTTCATTGATTTTTCCTTGGTTTAATTCTTGTAGTTGATTTTTTAAGTTTGATCAACTTAGAGTTCTGCATATATTTTTTTCATTCACATAGTTGCGATGGTTTTGATATATGATAATTCTACAATTACTAAATGTGGTTGTAATTACTGAGTGATGTTCATGGGTACTAGCTTTCTCATTTTTCTTATAACACAATCTAAATTAAAAACTTGTTGAGAACTTCTCACTAGTGAAGAAAAACTTAGCTTGACTTTTCTGAACTAGATTATGAGCATGATGAGAAGGCACTTTGAATGAGATTAGAGTTGCTTTTGTGGTCTAGTTCATGAAAGGTCTGTTGCTATGCTGGGCTTCTGGTTGATACGTATCTTCATAAGAGAAGGACCCATGTGAACAACTGCGAAAATACCTTGTTCCTACTTCCTACTGGAGAATGGTTTTGAGTAAACTGTCTGTTCCTTAGTAATTTGATGTTTTTGTCATCTAACTTGGATAAGTAAAAGAAAATTCTTTAATAAAAGTAACTTTTGCATGGTTTTATCAAGCTTGCTTGTTTTGATTTAGTTTTACGCATCGTATTGTGTACAGAATGAGATGGAATGTGCATATTATATGAGAAATGGACAGTGCAAATTTGGGAGCACTTGTAAATTCCATCATCCTCAGCCATCAAATATGATGGTCTCTTTACGTGGTTCTGCCGTATATCCTTCAATTCATTCTCCTACAACCAGCCAGTTGTCATATCCATTGTCAAGGGCTTCTTTTATAGCCAGTCCACGGTGGCAAAACCCTTCAAGTTATGCACCACTTGTCATGCAACAGGGAGTGGTATCTGTCCCTGGATGGAACACATACAGTGTAATATTTCTTATGAGTTTGTTTTCTTTATGCTTAATTGTCCACTATGGTGTTGCTTTGTCTAAGCGAGACAGACTGGAGCATGTCCAGTGCCCCAATTATCGTAATTATTTCATATCATGGAAGTCTTAAATTGACATGGACAGCTTAAATCACACTTCAGCCTTGTGGTATAAAAAATGCATGTATGAGGTCCTCCGTCCCAATCCTGTTTCTCACAGAGAAAGTAATAAACAGAGAAGTTCCATTGCTTGAATGCAAGATCCTTCCAATTAGTATCTAGGTTCAGGATAAAATCTGAATTTGCTCATGCATGGCTTTTCAGGGTCAACTGGGTTCAGTTCTATCGTCTGAAAACCAACCCCCTTCTGCAGTAAATATCCAGAATGATGGAGCATCACATCAGGGCGACTCTGGAAATGTAATGGGATATTATGCATTCCAAAAAGATAATGTATTTCCTGAGAGACCAGGTCAGCCTGAATGCCAGTTTTATATGAAAACTGGGGACTGCAAATTTGGTGCAGTGTGTAAGTTTCACCATCCTAAGGAAAGAATGGCTGCTGTTCCTGACTGTCACTTGAGTCCAATTGGACTTCCTTTACGGCCGGTAAGCCAATATCTGAGGTTTATGCACCAACATTTATACATGGTTTTTTCTAGCACACTCCTGGGATAAATAAACCAAGAATGGGTCTCTGCCTTCATTCTCAGTTATTCATTATTCTAGGAGTCAGGTTGTAGGTGTCTTTGAAGAGTACTGTTGAATTATGATCCCAAAGAATAGAAAGGGAACACAGAGCTGGTTCGACTGGCCTACATCCACTAGAAAGTGCATGGAAGGGCTAGAAGAGATAATCGTTGCTCTCTACATCACAAATACAGTATCCCCTGTAGATGTGTAATAGATATGAGATAAAAATTAATGGAAGAAATCAGACATAAGAATCAAGGTGACTCAATTATACTAGTATCCTATTATCCTAGTATCCCAGTGTCACTGAATCATACAGAACCAAATTTTTTGAGATTCCAAGTTTGATTATCTACAAATGCTAATCATTTGCAGTTTTGTTGTTTTACTTCTCATAGTGCTTTCTCTTTATCTGTGACCTCAATTGTATGAATGAGCTTCAGAATCACATAGTTAATTTTTTTTCATGACTTGATATTGTCATATTGCAAGTCTTTCATCTCATCTGGCAGAAGGAATAGGGGAAGTTTCCAACCAATCGTTATACTAATAATCACAAGATTGTGATAGAACAAACAACAACAACATGATTCAAAATTTTGTTTATCTAACTGGAGAAGATGAGGGTGGCAGGCCTGTGGTTGGAAATTCTCAGTCATTATATCTCTTCTAAAAACTAAGGAATGTAGAAAGAAGGGTGAAACATACTGATGTTAGCTTGCAACAGCAATCTAGTAGATATGAGAAATAATGATACACACTTTTAAAAGTCATTTCATCTGAAACATTTAAATTCAGCTGAGTTCTTATTTGATGTTGGTATATTCTATATCTTGTATCTTTTGGTTATCTGCTAGTCGAACCATATTGCAGACTGTTAGAGTATTTGTTGAATTAGTCAGCATTTTACTTTTCATACGAATTTCTTTATTGTTGGTTATAGGGGGAGCCTGTATGTGTATTCTACTCAAGATATGGTATCTGCAAGTTTGGCCCAAGCTGCAAGTTTGACCACCCCATGAGAGTTTTTACATACAATAGCCCTGCCTCATCATCAACTGACTCTACAGCTATTCGCCGCTTTTTGGCATCTTCACCGGGAACAGTTCCATTAAATTTCTCTCCAGGTGGACTCGTCGACGCAGGCTCCACAAAAAATAGGGGGCTCTCCTGGTCAGAGGCTAGAGAAAAATCCTCGGGTGATAATAACACTGACTCAGAGTGAAAATATTTCTTCCAAAAGTAATTGAGTTATTGTCTTATTTAATCTTTGGAAGATAAATAAATAACAGCTTCCTGTAAATTCATTTCCCTGGCTGGAGATGTACAGAATTCAATTCCAAGCCGATCTGCTTTTCTGAAGATGCAGTTCAGTTGACTAGATTGACTTCTTAAACTTGCTGCAATGTATAAATCTGCAAATGTTGTCACATTTGTTAAAGGCAGTGGTGGATGTTTCCATTTTTTTGACAGCCATCATTCTGATATCTTTGTATCACTTTGACAGCCTTCTGAGCATTTCATTTTGCAGCAAGGTTTGCCTCTCTCGGCAATAGTCTTCCCAAAAACATACAGGGTCATTCCTTGTACTAGTAGCTATTTCTGCTGATTATGGTTGATTTCAAGTGTCTAGAACTCTTGTTGTGAGCATCACTATGGTAACTTGAGTGTTATTATCTCACTACTAATTATTTTGACGTACCTATTTCTACTGATTATGGTTAATTTCCTACTCGCTGCTCCTGATGCC
Organism: Salvia rosmarinus; assembly: GCA_036937905.1. Classification (NCBI taxonomy): domain Eukaryota; kingdom Viridiplantae; phylum Streptophyta; class Magnoliopsida; order Lamiales; family Lamiaceae; genus Salvia; species Salvia rosmarinus. Next base: position 94,177 of record JAODLM010000540.1, read on the forward strand.
GGGATTGGATCTCATCCAGAAAAAAGACAGAAAAAGAGGTTTTGAGCTCTGTCTAGAACTCATGTTACATGACATCTTTCATGTAATGGTTATTAGTGAGGATTATCACAAATTGTGAGCATTAATTTTTATAAGCTAAGGTGTCATTGTCTAATTATTTGCTGCTTTAGATTTTCTATGAGGAATCTGAAGTCTGCCTCTTCATTGACTGTTCTAGTGATCAAATAATTGGATATGTAGGATATGTGCTATTAGCTGTCAGTTGTGTTATTAGGCTAGTAATTTTTATGTCAGCAATCTGGAGGGTATTGTATGACCAGTAGGTTTCTGTTTAATAGTATGGATGCAGAAGATCAAAGTAATAATGTAGTGCATCAATTGATGCAATATCTAGATACATCAAATCATTTTTGTTTTTTTGTCTGATTTAAGTTTGCTTCGTGGGTCATATGTTCTTTGGCAATGGGATCTGGAACGTGTGTGTATATTTATATATAATAAAAGAACATGACTTATGTGTGATGAAGTTCTATAGACAAAGCCAAGAATTCTAGAGCGTGAACAAATACTATTTCTCTTTTCACCATAAGAACCAAGTGTATAGGTAGTGGTTTCAAACTATGCATTGAGAAAACCTAAAGATCAAGGTTTATTGAACAGAAACTTTGAGCTATGCCAAAAACTCAATCAGGTAATTTCTGATAGTAATTTGAATGCTTTATTAGTCCTCTTGAATGTTGAAAGTTGTCAAGTTCATAACTGTCTCCCTGTGTAGGGGTAGACCTATGCTTGCTTCCACTTGCTGAATCTGCAAGGATGTTTCATCCACCAAGTTGAAATGGTTGTTACTTTCTCATCAGCAGTTCAAAGATTTCAATACTGATCACTTAGGATCTGCTAACAGCCATGGACAACCAGGGAAAAATAGCAGGTATTCTACAAACTGCGACACGAGTTTTGCCCATATGTAGTTTAATCATAAATTGACCATTTCTAATTTCTCGAATTCCTTTCATAACCATCAGTGAGAATAGAATACAACTTTTCGTGTTTGATTGTAAGTGCCATCTTAGTCGGGGTTTGGCTTTCTTTGGTTGTTCCGTTACTCTCTCATACATATTTGATAGGGTCAGAAACATAAGAAAACTACACTGAATTGATCTCTTTGCCTAGTATTAAATTTGTGTAGAACTTCCCTTCCTGGTAAGCTCTCTTAATAAAATGTAGCTGTAGAAGAGAGATTATAGAAACCTATGAACAATGATGGTGTCTGGATATAAACGTTTCAAGAGTTAAGTCGTTTAGCAGACCAGGTGTTGGAAATCTGAAGTTGATCTTTGAAAGATGATCACCTTATAAATGGCCGCTTACCTTCTCTCTCTTGCTTCCTCCTAACTCTTGTTCACCTCCATACCTGATTTGACAGTGGTTCTCCTAATATGTGTCAGTTGCAGTTGATGGTGTACTAGGAAAATGGAGGGACAGAAACAATAAGCACGCACACCTGTCTGTAGTTTGTGAGCAGGAAGTTATTCAAGTTTGCACTCAGATAGATTTGTTTGTTTTTATGGGGCATCTGTCATAATTGCCAAGGATAACCAAATCTTTATCTGAATACATGGTTTTGCTAGAAAATTCCTTCTTAACTCTGTGTAGCAGATATGGATGGTTAGATTTATGTGTCTGAGTCAGTGAGTTGGACAAAATAGAGCTGAGCTCTGGGGTCGATAATCAAACTCAAACCATAAAATTTACCTCCTATCAGTGATCAACAATTCGACCATGGGATTCATTTTGATGATTAATTGGGAGGATTTGTGATTGTGAAACTATACCTTATTGTAAAGGGATCGAGGAGGCAAATATATTTTACATGTCATTGATTAAGTCTACAATCATCAAGACGAGGGGAAAAAAAACTATTTATTTCAAAATAGCAATCTCGTTATATAATAGTAACTTAGAATGGAGGATCTCCCGTCAATTTTGAAATATATGATGATGCTAGTAGGGCCACCAATCGCGTCCACCGGGCTTCTTCACCAGGATGTCGTTGTATTCAGGTCTTGAGGTCTGCGATGGCATTTGCCACAACAAAATAACATAAGCTATTGATGCCTATCAATCATATATCTCATTTTTCTCATCACAAAATCCCGTTCCCACCCACCAAACAAGAATTAATTTATAAAGTCGACATTCAATAACCATAACACGGCTTACTCATTTTCAATATTCCCCTCTCTCAATTAAACCACATCTATCGCCCATCCTTACAATCATCATGAAACAAATGACCGATGCAGCAGCACATTCTTAGTTGTTAAGGGGGAAAAGTAAAGAGGAGAAAACTCTAACCAGATCTTTGAAGATGATGAAAGCGGTGAGGAAGAAGAGAACGAAGAGGATCTCGAATTCAGCGAAGCGGACAAAGTTGAAAACGGAGCTCACAGCGCGAGTCAACATCGACGGCGGCGGAGACGATTCTGCGGCTCTTCTCCGCCGGACTCCGTCGAACCCTATCATCCCCGGCGCACCCGTTCTCTTTGCCATCTCCGAATTGCTAATGACCTGATCTGCTGTGTGCGTCGAATTTGAGAGAGAGAGAGAGGTCTACTTCTAGCTGGGATTGAAGAATAGAATAGATTGGTTGGTTGATTTTTGAAAAGTAAGGAAACTTGGGTTGTGGGCCGCTGGTGCCGGGCCTTAAACATGATTTTGGATACGGACCACTCACTTAAATCATTACCCATATGTTATATTTTCACCACCCTCCCTACAAAATCTTCATTTTAATACCTCAAATAAAGTCACATCATAGAGTTTTAAAAGAGTAACAACCTACACCCCAAGAATTTACAAGCCCAAGGCCTCGTTAAAATCTTTCTAGATAAACTTTAAAAACAAGAAAGAAAAAGACTACTCATTTGAAATATTTACTCACACATTTTAGGACCGAGGCATATCTTCATAAATTCTTTTGGTCGAAATACATTTTTGAGATAAAAATATATTATAATTTTTATAATTTAATTCAAGACTAAAATAATCTGCTTTTTTCAAAGACATTTAACCCAAGAAATCTTCTATTAATATACTCGGCAACATCAGCTATCTATTAGTCATATTCATACCATTCGAATGAACTGCAATGATAACAAAGGCGTTGCAACAACTTACAACAAAACCACATCAACTAAATGGAATAATTCGCTTATACATGTATTCGACATAATATCTTTCTTTTTTCTATCTTCTCTTTTCTAGTTACCAAAAAGTTGGACTTCAAATACCATCCATTAATTGATCCAATATATATATATATATATATATATATATATATATATATATATAGGGTCAAATAAGACTGAAATTCGAGATAAGATGTAAGACTTAATCTCATCCACTCATCTCATAGATCATATGGTTGAGATTACTTCGGACTTTTTAAGCTTAATTTCACAAAAGTAAGGGTAGATTAGTAATTTGATTTGTTATGTGATTGTGAAAACAAATCATGCATGTTTTAAAACTGAAAACTGCATATGTTTGAACACAAAACTGCATATATTTGAACCTAAAACTGCATACGTGTTAACAAAAAATGCATGAGATTTGTTTCTCCAGAAACTACATGCATATTGTTATATATAAAACTGCATACGATTAAACATAAAACTGCATAATTGAACACAAAATGCATATGAGATTGATTTCTCTAAAATTTATTCTCAAGTTTAGATCTATTACTTCTGAGTTCATAATTCGAAAGAAAACATATGATTAATAATAAAGAAAACAAATGATCAACAAGATAAATGTTTGTGTATATTAGAGGAGATATAAAGAGAGATATCGTGAATGAGAAACCTATGCTTTTCTTTTTTAAAGCATGCATGTTTGTGTTTCGTGCATGCATGTTTGTGTTTAGTCGTATGCATGTTATTGTTTTATAATATGCATATTTTTGTTAGAAAATATACAGGCTTATATTTTTTAGTATGCATGTCTACGTTTTAAAGAATGCACATTGACGTTTTGTGGTATGCATTTTTACGTTATGCAACATACATACTTCATTTTCGACAGCAAAATTCCTCATTATCCTTCTCCGTCGTTTTGCCGCTTCTTTCTCCGATTACCGGCGAACTTCGTCGTAAACAACTGCAATAACTACCATGTCTCTCAATCCTTCAAAATCCACATCTCATTTTTTCACAAAATCTCTCAAATTTCTTCTCAAAATCTTATTTTTCCTCTCTTTTATCTTTCAAAATCTGTTGTCTTATGCTTCACATCGTTGATGTCGCACTGCCACCGTCGTTGCTGTCACACCGGAACCACCACTGCTCGTCGTCACCGCCGCCGTAAAGAAATTCGAAGAAGATGAAGAAAATCGGAGGGAAGAAGAAGAAGAATGAGAAGACTAAGTTTTTATTTTTGCCCAATATTACCCCTGCGAAAATTAAAAAGATAAATAAATGAAAAGGGCGGGTTGCCACGTGTCGGCTTGTGGTGCGTCCACATATTTAAAATGTGTGGTCTAGATTGAGTACTACATACTATCTGGGGACCGGATACTACGGGAACCCAACTCTCTCTCTATATATATATATATATATATATAGGTTCAAATAAGAACCATTTTTATTCTAAAAACTAAGAACCAAATGAATTCATTATGAAAGTTGATGAATCCGTTAGAAAAGTTACTGAATTAAAAAATTCAGAAATTTTCACTTGGGTTAGAATCTCATGAGGGGCAAAAATTCTATTTTTTTCGGATTCAGTAACTTTTTCCAACAGATTCATCAATTTTTACAGTGAATTCATCAATTTTTTTTGTTCTCACATTAACCCTCCCATATATATATATAACTTTTTCCAACAGATTCATCAATTTTTACAGTGAATTCATCAATTTTTTTGTTCTCACATTAACCCTCCCATATATATATATATATATAAGGTTGGGTTCTCGTAGTACCCGGTCCCCAGATAGTATGTAGTACTCAATCTAGACCACACATTTTGAACATGTGGCCGCACCACAAGCTGACACGTGGCAGCTCCTTTTCTTTTCTTTTTCTTTTTTTTAATTTTGTAGGGGCAAAATGGGAAGAAATCAAATCAACATTCTTCTTCTCTCCTCCTGGTGGCAACAAGGCACGGAGACGACGGGCGGCAGCGACGGCGATGACGATGGCGGCAAATAACATCAACAATATAAACAAACAACAACAAACAATAGATTTTGAAAGAAAGAAAAGAAGAAAAAATTTGAGAACAAAATTGATGGATTTTGAGAAAAAATAGAAGATAAATTTGATAGATGATTGAAGAATTGAGAAATATGATGGCTATGACGGTGGTTCACGGCGAATTCGTCGGTAATCAACGAAAGAGACGCGTAATCGACATAGAAGGATGAATGAGAGATTTTCCGTCAAAACCATAAAATGCATTGAACAAAACATGAAACCGCATTGAACAAAACATGACAATGCATTGAACAAAACATAAAACTGCATTTGCCACAAAACACAAACATGCATTGAACAAAGCACGCTCATGCATTGAACAAAGCACGTCCATGCATTGATCAAACACATATCAATGCATTTAACAAAACGTAAAATGCAGCCAACGGACGCGCGAGCACAAGACGAAGCACGAGCGCGAAGCTTCCAACCGCATGCATTATTATGTTCCAACCGCATTTTTGTTCATTAATGCATTATGTTCAAATGCATGCATTTTTGTTTCGCAATCACATAACAAATCAAATTACTAATCTACCCCTACTTTTACGAAAATCAACGAATTTAGCTTAAAAAGTCCAAAAAAATCTCAGCCATAGGATCTATGAGATGAGTGGATGAGATTGAGTACTACATACTATCTAGGGCTCGGGTAATATATATATATATATATATAGGAGGGATCAAATAGTACCCGAGTCTGAGATAGTATGTAGTACTCAATCTCATCCACTTATCTCATAGATCATAGGTTGAGATTTTTTGGACTTTTTAAGCTTAATTTCGCTACAGTAATGGTAGATTAGTAATTTGAGGTATGTGATTGCGAAAAATAAACCATGCATTTATTTGAACTGAATAATGTATTCAAGTAAACAAAAAAATACATGCAGTTGAACACAATAATGCATGTGGTTGGAAGCTCGCGCCCAGCGTGCGCTCTTGCTCACGTATCGCTCCGGCGCTCGCTTGCGAGCCCGTTGGCCAACAATGTATTTTTACGTTTTGTTAAATGCATGAACATGTTTTATTAAATGCATGAACGTGCTTTGTTAAATGCATAATTGTGTTTCGTGCCAACATGCAGTTTCATGTTTTATTCAATGCAGTTTTATATTTCATTCAATGTAGTTTCATATTTCATTCAATGCAGTTTCATATTTCATTCAATGTAGTTTCATGATTTTCGACAGCAGAATCTCTCATCTATCATTCTCTGCCAATTTCGCCCGTCTCTTTCCCCGATTATCGACGAATTCACCGTGAACCACCGTCATAACCACCATCTCTCTCGATTCTTCAATCATCTATCAAATTCATCTTTTATTTTTTCTCAAAATCCATCAATTTTGTTCTTATTTTTTTTTCTTTCAAAATCTATTATTTGTTGTGTTCGTATATGTTGTTGTTGTCGTCACGGTCATTTGCCGTCTTCGCTACGCCGCCATTGCCTTATATATATATATATATGAGTTGGATCCTATGAGAATTTATCTTTTTTTGAAAACTTGAGAACTATGCATAAAACGTGTAAAGATGATGAACAAAATCTATAAGGTTGTGCACAATGAAAATATTCTAAAAATTGTTGCACATAGGGGTTGGATCCAGTGCGAATACATATTTTTTTAGAACTTGAGAACTATGCACAAACGTATAAACTTGATGAACAAACTCTATAAAGTTGTGCACAATGAAAATATTCTAAAATTACTGCACAACAAAATAATTTTAGAAAGATTTAATTGTGTATAATTTTATGCCGTTTTGTGGATCATTTTTACCGCCTTATGCATAATTCACAAAGTTCTAAAAAAATATAGTTCTTATTGTGAACCAACAATTCAGAAAGTTGGTTCACAAAACTCAAAGATCTACAATGATGATTTTTAGTGGAGGAACGTATTCTTATCCTTCAACTAGATTTTATCCCATTTGATTTTCTTAGCAAGGTTAGTGTAATGACCAAGTATATCCTAAAACCTCAGCTTTATATTTGACTATAAATATTTATAAGCCTTTTGTCCTCATAATAATATAAGCTTTTTATTCTTTCTATATTTTTCTCTTTAATTTACAACAATTCTTCGTTAATTACAATTTTTTAAGTTATGGCCCAAAATCAATTTTGGATATTTGGGGGGTTGAAATATAATAAATTTTATTCCCTAGAGAAGACATCACTATTGGGAGTAAACGCCGACCAAGATTTGGTAGTGTTGATGCACCACGTGACAATTTCCTCTCACCCCCCAACTCCTCTCTATTTATATACCGCACCCCACTTTACTACTTATTTCACATTCTTACCCTAATTCATATTTTCCTTCTTTTAAAGAAAATGATTTTGTAAGGCAAATTAAAAAAGAAAAGAAAAAAGATTGCACTAAACAAATCATTAGTTCCACTTGATAGGATGAAGAAATGCTGCACCACATATTTTTCTTTTTTTATTTCTTGGGGTGGAGGGAACAAAGCACCACCACAGGGGTTACTTCTTCGGCTCGTGTGTGTGTGTGTGTGTGTCTGTAATTCCATTTTTACCATCTCCCCAACCCAAGAAAGAATGAAAAGTCCATAGATGTTGATATCCATCTGCAAAATTTAGCAATTCTTCTTTTTGGGTTCATTCAATGCAATTAACCCCCCACCTTTCCTCCTATACAATACACATTCAAAACCAAAACTACTTTATTTATTAGCGAGCAATAGTTAGATAGAAAGATGCATGCTCATACCTAATCGCTACCTCTTCCCTTAAGAAAAAGATCCACATCCATTTAATCCATCCAGATTCTACGTCATCACCACCATTTTCCTGATTCTTTTTCCAACTCTTTTGCTTGTTCTTTTAATTTCTTTTTCAGGAACATCAAAGGCAGTAAGAAATGCGCACAATTAGTAGTGGGGTTTTCTGGTCAGTGTTGATTCTTTTATTCACCTCTAGTCTCCATCAACAACTTAGATTATTCATGGTAAGTTTCTCTCTCCACCACTTTTTTTCTTTCTTTGTGTTCTCTGATGAACTACAGTACCAGAAAACAGATCCAACAGACATTCTTGTGAAAAAACCTTATTTGGTTTCTTGAATTCCCACCTAAAAATGGGCTCTTGATGACATGGATTTGATAAAAATGGTTTCTTGATCTTGCAGGTGGCTGCGACGGATGATATGGTCCCGCTGGTGGAGCCGGGGAAAGTGGAGATGATGGTGATGGTGAATGAGAGCAGAAGGAAATTGGGGAGCTTTCAGATTTGTTCACTGTGCACTTGCTGTGCAGGTGCAAGCAGAAGCTACTGCTTACCATCTCCATGCTGCTATGCAATCAACTGCAACATTCCGAACAGGCCCTTTGGATTTTGTTCTTTCACTCCCAAGACTTGTAATTGCTTTGGATGCCATATCTAATTTTTAATGTTGTCTCTGTTAGTCTTGTTTGGGAGGTGGAGGAATTGAATAACTGTTTCTTTATTTCCTGCTAGTTTACATAGTAAATGTTTATTATTTGTTTGAGGGACAGCGAGCTATTTCCAGGTATTTTTTCGCTCTTCCAAACTGTCTCTAGGAAAAGATTAGCTACATTTTGCTGAAGCAGCAGTAGCAGTAGAGTGATGGTTGATGCCTGATGGGTTGAAAATGCAATTTTTATCTTGTAAAATGAAGATTTGATGATATGCTTAGAGATGAATTATTGCCGGTTGTTGTGAGAGCCTCTGGCAGAACATGATGGTGCATGTTGCTTTGTGGGAATGTGTTTCTTGATGAGTGGGGCTAAGATATGAGCAATTCTGGCCTTAATTGCTTTGATCTATTATTGGTTTTGTCAGCCTTTGTTTACTATATAGTCTGAGGGTGTGACTAGATTGGTGTGGCAATGCGGACTTTTCTTTATTATATAGTATTTCTTTTGTATCTCAAGGTTGCTGCAGACACAAGACATAGTTGTTGATTACTTTAGTTCTACTTATGCCTTATCATACTGATTTGGTGGCTTTTGAGCTTGTTTGGCTAATCATATATTTTATCTATCCATCCTATCACATCCAGCAGACGCCCCTTTAAGATACGAATATCAGATCATCCAATGACGATGGATTGGATTGATGCAATAGTTGCGGGTCAATGGACCCGATTTTGGAGGTCTACTGGGGGTCAAAATGCAGTGGTTGTTCAAAATTCAATCAAAGAAGTCTTGCTCAAGTCAGTCTGTGAAAGAGGGTAGCATTGGCTACTAAGTATAGTGTAGTGTTGTAGTAGAAGTGGTTGGGAGGGCAGGTGATGGAGGTGGTCCATTGAGCAGCTGCATTATTGTGGTGTAGCATTACTACAATTGAGATTGATCGTTATTACAGTAAAAGAGGAGAATGGAGGATAATGGCTTGTTTGTTTCTTGAATGAGAACCATACTAGTGGATGAAATGGAATTTGACAAGTTTTTAGAAAGTAGATGGGGGTTGATAGCGATTAATAATATTAAATGCAGGGTGGCTGCATGTGCATATATGGTTGAGGGTTGGATTGATGAAATTATGCTCATCCGTTAACAACTATCCTTTGCTCCATGCAATTCATAAGAATACATTTCTTGATTTTTCTGTTTATGCTCTGAGAATCTTTTTGCTAATATGCTACAAATGCATCAGCTCTCTCTTTCAATTCCCTTCCCATTACTAGATGTAATATATTGATTATAAGAATCTTGGCCCCATATTTAATTTTTTGCAAATAATAAAAACATATTATGCTGCTACCTAGGTGGTGTGTAAGTGAAGTTAGATCATACTAATACTTTCTAAGTCAAGCATATCGTAAAGGGATATGGTTCTTGGACTAGAACGAGCTTATTCGGAGCACTATAGATATTAGCAGTGTGAAAAAAGAGAGAGAAACTGTGCTTATTTCTTATTTATGATAAACTTCAACATCAACAACCACTAATTTCGTGGTCATATATGGAAAACACACAACATTCAACCGTGCTAAAAATAGAATGAAACCAAACCAAAACCAGAATCACAGTTTAAGCATACCCCATAAACAAAAAACTTCAAAATCACAGTTATAAGTTGGGCTCCAAAATGGTTGGTGCAGCAGCAGGTTGCCTTGTGACTGCAGCTAAGATATCAGTATATCCCACCAAACCAACAAGAATGTCATCGTTGTCGATCTCTGTAACCCACACGTGCGTGGCACGGTGTGAGAGCATCTGTGCCATGACAGCCGCCAGTGAGCTCGTAGTCTTGCAGGTCAAGGGTGCAGTCCTACCGCGATACATGCTCCTTCCAATGCTGAGATTCGAATCAGACGAGTTGCTGAAGAAGCCAATGCTTCTGCTGCTGAACTTCCTTCTCAACCTATTGGAATTAGCTGGTGCTGCTGCATTGGTCTCCTCCCCAGCTATTTCATCACTGTGGGTATCAACATCAGGCAGCGATCTAGAATTCATGTGATCTTCAACCCCCATGACAAACTGGCCGGCTGACAATTTGGCGATAGCCCATGCAGCAGAGAGATAGTCACACTTCCACAGTTTGGCCAGAGAGATCTCACCCAAGATCTTGTGCTGCCCGGCTGGTGTTGGTTCGACAACTGCTGCAGCGCAAGGATCGTTGGGGAGCTTCTTGGTGGCATCAATGGCCGGAGAGGATGCCTCAATCCAACAGTAGTTTGGGTTGACAGCTTCAAGAGAAGCAATGGAAGATAGAGGTAGAGGAGCCAAGGCACCGAGGCAACCAATGAGGAATCGAAGAACATCTTCCCTTGAGAGGCAGCAGAACTTGTCTTGGATGGATGAGGTGGAAGAGGATGAAGGACGGCTAGCAGGATTTGCTAACGTGTTTGTGCTGCTACTGCCTCCGACCGAGTCCACGTTTTTGAGCCATTTGCCGTTGTAGAGGATGGAAAAGCGCTTGCTCATTCCTCTCCACACTAAGCTCTTAGGCACAAGGAGTCGCCTCGCTCCTTGTTTCATCATCTCCAGAGCATCTATTAATCTTGTACAAGAATCAAATAGTCAGTCAGTTTCGTTCTCTTAATCAAAAAGCTCTGCAAGTAATGGGATCTTGTAGTTATTGATGATAGAACGCACTATATATTATTACAATTACAAACAAAGACATAAGGAAAACTTGTATGAGGGATAAAAGCAATGGTGAAGAAAGGCATTTCTGCTAAGTAGATCTATATGATAAGTTTGAGCAGCAAAGACAAGATTTGAGTGAAGGAATAAAGTTTATGGTTGAATTTGATATTATTATGATCACCACAAAGGTTGAAACTGGTGTACTAAACTACACTAATAAAGAGGAATAAAAAGTATACTAGTGAGAGAAAGAGAAAATGTATAGCAGCAAATATAGGTAGCTTTCATAGTACCATCTAAATCAAACACATCCACACATGATGACGAAACAATTAAGTTTCTATAACAAGAGATGCTAAAGAAGCAAGTGACATTGATTCATTCACTTTTCCAACTAGCATTATATATATGGTAGATCAACAACATCATATGCAACCTGCTAAATCACATCCAAATCCGATCATCTTCTATTAGATTCTTACTTGTGATCCCATCCATCCATGAAAGAGCTAGGTAGTAGAGATAACAAGAATACGAGAGAGAGAGAGAGAGAGAGAGAGAGAGAGAGAGAGTTTAACCTTGTACCGGGATCGACAACCTTAAGGGCGGAGTTGTCAGGAGCGACGACCTCGGAGACGGGGGTGTTGATGGCCTTCTCCTGGTCGGCCAAGCAATCATCTCTTGCTAAGAAGGCAACAATATCCAATGCGTTGAGAATGCCGATGAATCTCTGCTGCCTGCTTTGCGCGTTCTCATACGGGCTCTTCACCGACCGCTTCCGCCACACTGGAATCCCTCCCTCCGCCGAATCTCCGATCGCACCTATGGCTGCGCCCACCGTCTCTGTCTCCGGGAACTCCGAAAGCTCAGGCTTCCCCACCGTCAGATCGCCCACCACGTGGTACAGAAACACCGACGCCATGGAGACAAGATTTTTGTGGATGCTATAAAAGGGAGTGAAGAAAGATGAGCAAGAGGATGAAAGGAGTAATTGGGAGAAATGCGATGGAGATAGTGGATGAGAGAGTCCGGATTAGGAATAGGATGGGCAGAGGAAGTGTGAGCCATAGATGAATGAAGAAACTCCATTGAAAATGGCAGCAGCAAGGCCCATCAAGTAAGTAAATTTACTCTTTAGGACACTCGAGATTTCGAGATTTTGAATCAATGATGCTCGATTCCGATCAGATTTGATGAGTGGCGCCGCCCCGCCAATAGTACTGCCCTCCTCCTCCTGCACTGCGGATGCTCTCTCTCTCTCTGACTTCTCCCCCCCTCTCATCCTTATCATGTCAGAAATACTCGATTTAATAATCAATAATGCTACACGACACAACACACACAGCGAGAGAGAGAGTGACAAGATATTCCAAAATATTTACTAGTAATTATCCATTTACCACACACAGAGGGTAAATTGATAAAAGATTAGATTAGACGAATAAAGTAATAACTAATAAGTCTTTATTTGATTTATTTTGGGGGTAGGACTGGGGTACACAGACAGAGACAGACACAAACACAGTATTCAAGAATTTTCACTTTATTGTTGTGTGTGATATTATTATTACTATTATTCCCTTTGGCTTTACTTTCTTTCCCTTCCCTTTTCCTTACCAACAACAACGAGCAACGAGGAATGTCTGCTGCTTCCTCTCTCTCTGAGTTGCTCTCACTCTTGTTGCCTCTTCTTTCCACCAGCTAAGTAAAATCACGCTTTAATTAGCTACTCCTCTTACTGTCTTCCATGAAACTGAAACTGAAGCAAAGCAAAGAAAAGAGAATTGAGTGCAGATTAGGAATGGTTGAAAGAGGCAAAACCAAAATCAAAATCCCTATTTTGCTATCTTTCTTGTTATTATTACCTTGTGGGGTTTGCACTCCTGAAATCCCCACCGCTAGCGGCATCCACCCACGAGACAAAGCTGCAATTTTGGAGCTCAAATCCCATTTAAAAGGCAAAGGCAGCTTCAATGGCGGCTTCGCAACCTCCAACCGCTCCGGCCGACTCACGACCCTCAACCTCTCTGCCCGAAACTTGACCTCTCAAATCCTCCCCTCTCTCTGCAACTTCTCTCTTCTTCAAACCCTCATTCTCTCACACAATTCTCTGCGCGGTCCCATCCCCTCCTGCTTCAGTCTCTTGACAAACCTCCAAGTTTTGGATCTTAGCTACAATTCGTTCTATGGTGAGATTCCTGCGTGGATTGGGAATTTCTCTTCCAAACTCAACAAACTTAACCTGGCCTTCAACAATTTCACTGGGGAAATGCCTGCCTCCTTGTATTCTGCAATCTCATTGCAGTATTTGGATTTGTCCTGCAATAATCTCACTGGGCTTGTGGGCGATTTCCGGCAGGCTTTGGTGAATCTCAACCTCGATTCCAATTCGTTTTCGGGCACTCTGCCCTGCTTCTTGCCGGCCACTCACTCTCTCTTAGTCCTCAACCTAGCTAGAAACTCCATTTTAGGTGGAATTCCAGCTTGCATCTCTACTTGTCATCAGCTCACACACCTCAATCTCTCATTCAACCAGCTAGAATATGGGATTTCTCCAAGACTGCTTTTTTCTGACAAGTTGGTTGTTTTGGACTTGAGCTTCAACAAGCTTTCTGGAAATCTTCCATCTACTATTGTGGGGACTACGCCTGACAAATCCGGCCTCTTGTTCTTTGATCTCTCCAATAATCAGTTGACAGGCGAAATTCCATCATCGCTCACAGAGCTCAAGAACCTGAAGGCATTGTTTCTCTCACGCAATCTTCTCAGGGGTGAGATTCCGGAGAGGATTGGGAATCTGACCTATCTTCAACTGATTGATCTGTCGCACAATGCTTTATCTGGATCCATTCCTCTCAACATTGTTGGTTGCTTTCAGTTGCTGGCACTGAAGCTCAACAACAACAATATCTCTGGTGAGATTCCTCCAGAGCTTGACGCGTTAGATAGTCTGAGGATATTGGCTCTGAGCAACAACAGAATCTCCGGGGAGATCCCTCTCACCTTGGCAGGGTGCAAATCGTTGGAAGTTGTCGATTTGAGCTCAAACGAGCTTTCTGGTTCTTTGAACGATGCTGTATCCAAATGGTCCAAGCTCAGGTTCCTCTCCCTCTCACATAACATGCTCAATGGATCTCTACCGAGTTGGTTGTTCACATTCGAAGCAATCAAGACGATCAATCTCTCTGCCAACAAGTTCTCTGGTTGCATACCAGATGGTAGTTTCAACACTAGTTCAAATTTTAATCACATGGATGTTGAGTTTAGCCAGCCCTCATTTTCGAACACTGATCTTGAAATCCAAGTTTCTATAGTAATTTCTGATAGAAATGAACTGATCTTCAACTACGAGCTCACGACCACAAGTGGGATTGACATCTCTGATAATGCACTCAAGGGGGTTATCCCACCAGGGCTGTTTGGATTGCAAGGTTTGGAGTATCTAAATCTGTCGTATAACTTTCTCGACGGCCCAATTCCGGCAGGTATGGGGAAGATGTGGAGCTTGGAGGTGCTAGACTTGTCTCATAACTCGTTTTCAGGGTCTATACAAGAAAACATATCAAGTCTTAGAAACTTAATGCTGTTGAATATGTCGTATAACTGTCTCTCTGGGGTCATCCCCACCAGGCAGGGCTACTGGAGGTTTCCGGGGGCATTTACGGGCAACCCCAGCCTCTGCCTGGAGTCGAATGGGAGCGCGTGCAATGGGGAAGGACGGCCGGTGATGCTAGGGAAGACATTGAGAGATGGGAATGAGCAGGGACTGATTTCAGTAAGGATTTTGTGTTTAACTAGTTTTGTTAGTTTCTATGCAGGTGTTATAGGTCTTTGTTGTTATGGTCAAACCAGAAACTACATGTTGCAGACCAAGAACTGATTTTTGTGGTAGGCAAGTTTAATTAGCACACATTTTATCCTTGTTTTGCTTCTTACATAAATTCAGTCTCACAAAATTGCAATGTTAAGCTGATTTTTTATGTTCTGTAAATATATTATAGTTGTTTTACCTTGTCCAGTTTCAATCGTAAGTGAATCAAATTCGATTGACAGGGCAAAAAAGCATTCTTGATGCCTTAGGATCATATATTTAGTTTAACCTAAAAGAAAGTTCTTACATCACTTCAAAGCATTAGATTCCTTGGGGCCTAGTATAATGCACTCTGCGATACGAATTCGATGCTATTCTTGGCTCAGTGCCACTGCCTTTCATTTCAAAATCGCCTAGGTAAAGCGATATTTCAGTATAACACCTGTCAACAAAAATAGCTCTGCCTACCTTGTTTTCTATATGCTGATAGAAAACAATTTATGTAAGAATATGGCCCTCCTTGCCTACACTATTTTACATGTAATTTTGCCTACAATTCCAAAATGGTGGTAACATCAAACTTACCCCGTGCAGTCCGTGCCCACTATAACAACATGCTTGATTTGAAATAAACACTATCACATTCCTTTGATTTTCTTAGCAGCAACTCAACTTTCTAAATTCTATAAATGGGGAAAAATTGTAGCATAACACATGGCATGAAACAAGAGATGACGACTGCTAAGAAAACTCTGCCTGAGCCAACACGGACCTCGTCCTAGCTAATACCTAATTGGCCCATCCAAGCTCCCGGATGCAAACTGAAAGTACAATTAATGTATGAGAGTTATTTAAACCAACAAAAATTAGCTTGAGTACATGTCAAAAAGTGCTATGATCAGAAACTGGAATCTGCTACCAGGAAAGAGAGTATTATTCTATGATTCATTATACCAACCAAACTCGTACACAGATATTAAACAAACTCGTTCTGGTTGAAAGGGAAAAGACAATATATGGAGAAAATAAAAACTCTAAACATTAGGAGAAGTGCATATTCAAAAAGATTACTTCATTTTGCATGTGGGATGTTTTCTTAGAAGTGCATAAAGGGCTTGGGGACAAAAGACGCGACATATTATATGTGTGTGCCCACGAGTGTCTTATCATCTAACTACAAATCCAGAAAAAAGGAACAAAAAAGACAACGGCCAAAATTCAAGTTTATGTTGAGGAGAACTCATGACTCTTCCATTGCGTCCCCACCCCCACCAACACAATACCCATGATATTGCACAAGGAAAAGATGTGGATAGAAAGAATTGACGTTTACCTGTCGAACAATGGGATTTGTTGAGTAGGAGAATTCATGAGTCATTCCTTGCCAGACAACTGTTCCTTCATACAGAAACAACAGCCTATATATGGTATTAGTATTAGGATAAGATGAAGTAGCCAAAGTTGTGTTCAAAAGGCTAGAAAATAAATCACTACCTATCAACAGCTCTTTTGATTGTGCTATGTTGATGAGTGACTACAACATAGGATGCAATCTTTCCAGGCTTCCCAAGTGCATCCTCACCTTTCACATGAACCGAGCGGATGAGATCTTCAACAACAGTGGATGCAATAGG
Source organism: Salvia rosmarinus (assembly GCA_036937905.1). Taxonomy (NCBI): domain Eukaryota; kingdom Viridiplantae; phylum Streptophyta; class Magnoliopsida; order Lamiales; family Lamiaceae; genus Salvia; species Salvia rosmarinus. Next base: position 110,966 of record JAODLM010000540.1, read on the forward strand.
ATCCAGACCAGCTGTTGGCTCGTCATATAGGAGCACCTGTTCAAAATACACATGATATCAATAGAGATTAAATACCAGAATGTAAGGATTTATACACCTATCATCATTGTTGACTAAGAAATTGATGATGATATTTTTACTTGGATAATGCAATATGGAATTGCAGTTCATGATAATATGTTGCATATTCTAACCTTAAAATACAAAAAAAATACAAACCAAAATATATAAAATGTTATCCTTAATATTGTGTAAGAAGAGCACCAGACTTTTCTTTAGCAGAAAAGAAAAGGAGAACAAATAATACCTCAGGCTCAATCGCATGCTTTGTTGTATCAAAAATGATGGAACGAGCAAGGGCAACTCTCTTTTTCATCCCGCCAGACAATTCAGAAGGTAATCGATCTTCCACTCCCTGTAAAAAAAATTGACTTAAACCACCACTGCCTTAAGAAATGAATAAGCCCTTTCACTATATGGCATACCAAACTATTGAGCAGGCAGCTGGGTTGCATTTTCTGAGAATTTTTGCCAGGTAGCTAAAATAAATATGGTCATTAAACACATACCTTTAGTCCAACAGCAGCTAGAGTCTCTGTGACAAGTTCGGCAATTTTATCCTCTGGCATAGTGGAATTTTCATATCTGTAACAGAAATTTAAGAAATAATATAAAACATAACTAAAACACAAATAATGTTGTTAATAGTGAAGCAAAAGCTAATTAGAAAGACAAACATCTTACAACAAAAACCCAACATTTTCACGAACAGTGAGAGAATCAAAAAGTGCTGCACTCTGAAAAACCTGTTACATTGGGCAAGAGATTCAAGAACTGTCTGGAATCACTGAAATAATAGAGGAGGTGCAAACGATGTTATCTCACCAAGCCAATTCTCAGGCCAGATATTTCCTCATCACTGATCAACCCATGCCGTCTTCTACCACGAATCAATACCTCACCCTAGTTGTTCATAATTAACAAGGGACCACAAGAAGACATTCAATGTCAATCTAAATTAACTTCTATCAATAATAAAATCAGTTAAAAGTACAAATAATTCCAAAACAAAGGAACAATCTTTAAGAATTAGTGAATTACCTTGTCCGGTGCAAGAAGCCCAGCCATAATCTTCAAGATGGTTGACTTTCCTGTCCCAGATGGCCCAATAATTCCAACAGCCTCTCCATGCCTAATCTACAAAAGAAGTTAACTTTGTCAATGTTGAGGCAGTACCCACTGAGAATGAAGAAGCTGGTTCTTTTCGCAACTCAAGCTTATTTACTAAGTTATTATTACATTCATGAATTAATCCGCTAATCAGTAGTGAGTAGCCAAGATGGGTTATCTCACGGCTACCCATTGATTAAACATGCCCAGAATTAAAAATCACCACTTACCATATATTCATTCTTTCCTAAAACCATAATGGTTCTGGTCAGTTGAGAATAACAACAAATACATTGGATAATGTATACATTTTTAAGTTTAACTATTCAAGTGAATCACAAGCATAAATAAGAAGATCACCTTAAAGCTCACACCTCTAAGTATGTGCTTTTCCCCAAAGGATTTGTAGACATCTCGGCATTCAATGAGCACATCTGACCCATCCCCATCCTCCTCGTCGATGCTCGAACTATCTATCTTGTGAGCACCCTGGAGAAAATGAACACAAGTGTACGTCTCCACATGAAAACATATACAGAATCCGAGAAATTGCACCTAAAAGTTATTGATTTGTCACCATCTAACAGACATATTAAATCTTTTTAACAGTTTGTAATTGCAAAATTTACAATGCATATCCAAAGGTGAACCAACAAACACAAACTTCGGAAACAAAAATGCAATAAAAAGAGGACCTTGAAACGATTACTTATAATTAGCTGATACGAAGCAAATATATCACCAAATGAACCTAATACTGTCAAAATGTCCATTTCAGATCCCATCAACAGCCATAGATTACTAAGTTCAGGTCATTCATTTTCCCAAATTTGAATACTACATAAGATGAAGGGGAAAAACGACAAATTGACGATGAAAGTTGAGGCATACTTTAAAGTTTGCAGGCTGGTAATTTTGAGGCGGCGCGACGCAAGCACAAGAAACCCTTCTATTTCTTGGAGCATTTTCGTCATCAACAGAAGAAGAAACAGACAAAACCGCTGGGGAAGATGGCAATTCATTAGAGCGCCGGCGATTATTGCATGCACTGAGAGGCATGTGAGAAATGGAAGCAGCCGCCGCCGCCATTCCGAATTTATTATTTAGAGAGCCCTGAATCTTGATGATTGTTGACGATGAAGGATTGTAAAATATGAAAATCGAGCAATTCAGTGGGAGCTGAATCCAGTTTCAATTAGGACGACTTTGAAATCAGAAAAAATGGAAGTGGAGATATCGATTTGCGCGGCGGCGGGGGGCAGCGGTGGCTCGGATGAAAATTGAGGACGGTGCCCATCGGCCGCTACACTCTTTTCTTTCTCACGTGGCGGTGCCATATTCGTATATATCTATTTATTTATTCATGGTTATTAACGTATATATACACCAACTTAAGATCTATTTTATCTTTTTACAAGTTTAAAAATTATTATAAAATACATAAATTTAATCACTTTTGTGATTTTACAATGATTTTAAATTCAAATTAAATCTAATTAGATATTTCAAAAATTTATTATAGACGAAATGATTGATGATATAAACGATATTGTAGAGAAAGAACATAAAATATCGTTATTCCATCAAAATAAATCAGATTTTTTGATTTATAGTGTTTATTGTGTCAACCCTAATTAAAAAATCATGTATTCTCGTTAGTTTCATCGTCTGATTCACATTGAGATCAAAACAATCGATGTCTTCTCTATAATGTTGTGTATATCATTGATCATTTTGTCTACAATGAATTTTTGAAATATCAACTCATATTTAATTTAGGCTAAATTTGAAATCGTGATAAAATCATTAATGATATTAAATTTGGGTATTTTGTGATAATTTTTAAAGTTCGTGAAAAAAACAAAAATGATAAAAATTTGAATATTTATACACCAATAATCCTTTATTTATTCATTATTCATTTGGAATGATTTTATTTAAAGCCTTCATTTTATTTATGAGAGAAAAATTATATTATCCAAATTGATAAAAATTATATATGGGATAAATCTAAATTCATAAAAACATTAATAGTATATCAATTCAAACTAAAATATTATAAATGTCTATATCAATTCAAGTTTCAAGAAAAAAACAACCAAATTTTGAGAAGAATCTTTGCAAAATTCTGAAAAAAGAGTAAAAAATAGTGAAAGGGGAAGAAAATTTTGGAGATTTCTTTTGACCACTAATTAAATTTCTTTCAAGTTTGAATATGAAGATAGACTCTCCTTATTTATACCCCAACGAATGGTAAACTCTCTACAATTAAAAGCATATAGTTTTATCTTTAAAATTTCCTCCTTATTCTTGAGCCATCCTTAAACTCTCCAAATTTTTCCTTCAATTTTTCCAGAGCAGTGACAAAACTATGTCTCAACAAGTAAATTATTCGAATTTTGATATTTTGGGCTGATTAAATTTTGATTTATTGTGAATATTTTTTGAATTATCGTGAATCTAGTCGATAAAATGGGACAAATATAATTTTTTGCGTAAAATCGATTGAATTTTTAGGGTTTGGGGTTCGGGGTTTGGGGATTCAGTGTTCGGGGTTTAGGGGTTCAGGGCTCGAGGTTCGGAGCAAGAGAGAGAGAGAGATAGAAAGTGTGTGATAGACGGAAGAAGCCTCCTGCTTTGAATCCGTGATCGGACGGGACCCATGAAAAAATGTTGATGAATGGAAAGCCTCTGAAAGGCGATCCCTTAGCTTGACGTAGCCACCTTCTTTAGGAGCTTTCTCGCCACCTCGAAACAAACCTTCATTTCCAGGAAGATCGCCCCACTCTCTGGAGAGCTAGACCTACCATTGTCGAGCACACAAGCATGTGGCTGGGCCAGCACTCTCTATTATATCTCAGTTTCTATCGGCCGGTGTCGGTGTCAGACAATTCACAGAAAAGAAGAAGTAGCTATTGCTTCAAAGATAGGACATGTTGAATTCTGCTCCCCCGCCTCTAAAGGCTTATGCCTTCACGACGTAAGGAGCGAAAACCAAATGCCCTTCGTCAGCCTTTCCATCGATAGAGACATCGCCCGACTTTTGAAGATAGGGGACGACTTTCTTGTGGTAGTAATTGCGCGCATCTCTCATATTCTCTTCTCTTAGCGTGTGGGAATTCCGGATGGAAGAAGAGGCAGATCAGAATATGGTGCGGAAAACCCAAATCGATATGAATGGAACATACGTAGGAAGAGTGGTTTTGAATAGTAGCAACACGCTTCGTTTTTATGAAGGAGTCGTCATTTTCTATCAGGAAGCCTATGCTATTTACAACCCCGGCGTATTTCGGATGCTTGAAGGCCCAGCTGACCCGAAGTGATTTAGAAAGAGTGAACATGACAGCAAGGCCAGGTAGGCGAAGATTCTTCTTGCCTGGTCTTTTCTTTTATAGGAAAGAAGGGGATACATATGATACCACAACGAAAGAAAGATGGGGCAATTCCATCATTGCTCACTAAAACTAAAGATACGCCGGTCGTAGTTCTATTTTTCCTTTGAATTTCTCAAGCGGAAACTAAACATAAATCAGAGGAAAAGAATCATATTGAAAACTTTCCTAACCCACCTTCGTAGAGCAATCTACTACAAAGTCTGATTTAATTTTATTTTTTTGCCATATATGGACGCAAAATGCAACTATAGGGCGATCCCAACTCGTGATCCTGCCTGTTTTCGATGGTTTTTGGGCCGTATCTTGTCGCATAGTTCTTCGAATTGCCCGATTCTTCCACTGTCAGAACGTTTATACGAAGGGAAAAATACGGTGATGTTCCTACTACGTTTCAAATCGTTAGAAAAAAACGAGATTTCTCCAAGGGTTACCCCTAAGGGTTTTTCACCCGAAAAATACCAATTATTCACACTCCACGAAATTTTGATTTCAACCCCGTGTGGTCGTAGGCCTCAAATAAGGTTTCCAACGCCGTGTTAATCATCCCGATCACATAAAAAATGAAGAAGTTATGGCCAAAACAGCAAAAGAGTAAAAATTGAGGGGAACAATTTGGAGACCCCTCTAGATGGGCTCCATCCACCGGTAGACGCCACAATTTTGCTCATATCTCATCCGTTACTGGTCCGATAGTCTCAGTTCTTATGGCGTTGGAAAGCTTACTTAGAGGGCTATGACAAAGTCACATTTCATTTTCATAAATTTTGCCATATACGGACGCAAAATGCACCTATAGAGCGACCCTAACTCGCGATCCTGCCTATTTTCGATGGTTTTTGGGCCGTATCTTCTATGATAGTGGTCCGAATCGCCCGATTCTTCCAAAGTCGGAACCCTTGTACGAAGGTAAAACTATGGTGAAGTTTCTACTGCATTTTGAATCGTTTGAAAAAAATGAGATTTATCAAAGGGGTGACTCTAGGGGTTTTCACCCGAAAAATACCAAATATCCACACTGCATGGAATTCCGATTTCGACCCCGTGTGGTCGTAGGCCTCTAAATAAGCTTTCCAACGCCACGTTAATCGTCCCGATCGGATACAAAATGAATAAGTTATGGCAAAAACAGTAAAAGGGTAAAAACTAAGGCGAAATGACACAATCTGGAGACCCCTCTAGATGGGCTCTGGCCGCCGGTAGATGCCATTATTTTGCTCACATCTCATCCGTTACTGGTCCGATCGTCTCAGTTCTTCTGGCGTTGGAATACTTACTCAGAGGGCTACTACAAAGTCCAATTTCATTTTCAAAATTTTGCCATATACGGACGCAAAATGCAACTATAGGGCGATCCCAAATCGTGATCCCACTGTTTTCGATGGTTTTTGGGCCGTATCTTGTCGGATAGTTCTCCGAATTGCCCAATTCTTCCACTGTCAAAACGTTTATACGAAGGGAAAAATACGGTGAAGTTCCTACTACGTTTCGAATCGTTCGAAAAAAACGAGATTTCTCCAAGGGTTACCCCTAGGGGTTTTTACTCGAAAAATACCAAATATTCACACTCCACGAAATTTTGATTTCAACCTCGTGTGTTCGTAGGCCTCGAAATAAGGTTTCCAACGCCGCGTTAATCGTCCCGATCGGATACAAAATGAAGAAGTTATGGCAAAAACAGTAAAAGGGTAAAAACTAAGGCGAAACGACACAATCTGGAGACCCCTCTAGATGGGCTCCGGCCGCCGATAGATGCCATTATTTTGCTCACATCTCATCCGTTACTGGTCCAATCGTCTAGGTTCTTCTGGCGTTGGAATGCTTACTCAGAGGGCTACTACAAAGTCTGATTTCATTTTCAAAAATTTTGCCATATACGGACGCAAAATGCAACTATAGGTCGATCCCAACTCGTGATCCTACCTGTTTTCGATAGTTTTTGGGCCGTATCTTGTTGGATAGTTCTCCGAATTGCCGAATTCTTCCACTGTCAAAATGTTTATACGAAGGTAAAGATACGGTGAAGTTCCTACTACGTTTCGAATCGTTCGAAAAAAACGAGATTTCTCCAAGGGTTACCCCTAGGGGTTTTTACTCGAAAAATACCAAATATTCACACTCCACGAAATTTTGATTTCAATCCCGTGTGGTCGTAGGCCTCGAAATAAGGTTTCCAACGCCGCGTTAATCATGCAGATCAGATAAAAAAATGAAGAAGTTATGTCCAAAACAGTAAAAGGGTAAAAACTGAGGCGAAGCGACACAATTTGGAGACCCCTCTAGATGGGCTCCGGCCGCCGGTAGATGCCACAATTTTGCTCATATCTCATCCTTTACTGGTCCGATCGTCTCAGTTCTTATGGCGTTGGAAATCTTACTCAGAGGGCTATGACAAAGTCGCATTTCATTTTCACAAATTATGCCATATACAGACGCAAAATGAAACTATATGGCGACCCTTACTCGCGATCCTGCCTATTTTCGATGGTGTTTGCCTTTTGGGGCCGTATCTTCTATGATAGTGGTCCGAATACCCGATTCTTCCAAAGTCGGAACCCTTATACGAAGGTGAAACTACGATGAAGTTTCTACTGCATTTCTAATCGTTTGAAAAAATGAGATTTCTCCAAGGGAATTCCAATTTCGATCCCTAGGGGTTTTCACCTGAAAAATACAAATATCCACACCTGAAAAATACAAATATCCACACTGCACGGAATTCCAATTTTGATCCCATGTGGTCGTAGGCCTCGAAATAAGCTTTCCAATGCCGTGTTAATCATCCCGATCAGATACAACATGAAGAAGTTATGGCCAAAACAGTAAAAGAGTTAAAACTGAAGCAAAGCGACACAATCTGGAGACCCCTCTAGATGGTCTCCGACCGTTGGTAGATGCCACCATATGGCTCATATCTCATCCGTTACTGGTCCGATCGCCTCTGTTCTTATGGCGTTGGAAAGCTTACTCAGAGGGCTACGATAAAGTCTCATTTTATTTTCACAAATGTTTCCATATACGGACGCATAATGCAACTATTGGGTGACCCTAACTTGCGATCTTGCCTATTTTCGATGGTTTTTGGGCCGTACCTTCTATGATAGTGGTCCGAATCGCCCGATTCTTCCACAGTCTGAACCATTATACGAAGGAAAACTACGGTAAAGTTCCTACTACATTTCGAATCGTTTGAAAAATGAGATATCTCCAAGGGGTAACCCTAGGGGTTTTCACCCGAAAAATACCAAATATCCACACTGCAGGGAATTTCGATTTTAACCTCGTGTGGTCGTAGGCCTCGAAATAAGCTTTCCAACGCCGCGTCAATCATCCCGATCGGATGAAAAACGAAGAGGTTAAGGCCAAAACTGTAAAATGGTAAAAATTGAGACGAATCAACATAATCTGGAGACCCAGCTAGATGGGCTCCGGCCGTCGGTAGACGCCACTATTTTGCTCGCATCTCATCCATTACTAGTGCGATTGTCACGGTTTTTATGGCATTGGAAAGCTTACTCAGAGGGCTACGATAAAGTCATTTTTAATTTTCACAAATTCTACCATATACGGACACAAAATGAAACTATAGGGAGACCCTAACTCACGATCCTGCCTATTTTCGATGGTTGTTGGGCCGTATCTTCTGTGATAGTGGTCCGAAATGCCCGATTCTTCCACTGTTAGAACCCTTATACGAAGGGAAAACTACGGTGAAGTTCTTAATGCATTTCTAATTATTTGAAAAAAACGAAGAGGTTAAGGCCAAAACAGTAAAATGGTAAAAAATGAGGCGAATCGACATAATCTGGAGACCCCTCTAGATGGGCTCCGGCCGTCGGTAGATGCCACAATTTTGCTCATATCTCATCCGTTAATGGTCCGATCGTCTCAGTTCTTATGGGATTGTAAATCTTACTCAGAGGGCTATGACCAAGTCGCATTTCATTTTCACAAATTTTTCCATATACGGACGCAAAATGCAACATTAGGGCCACCCTAACTCGTGATCCTGCCTATTTTCGATGGTTTTTGGACCGTATCTTCTATGATAGTGGTCCGAATCGCCCGATTCTTCCACAGTCGGAACCCTTATAGGAAGGTGAAACTACGGTGAAGTTTCTACTTCATTTCGAATCGTTTGAAAAAACAAGATTTCTCCAAGGGGTAACCCTAGGGGTTTTCACCCAAAAAATACCAAATATCAACACTGCACGGAATTTTGATTTCGACCCTGTGTGATCGTAGGCCTCAAAATAAGCTTTCCAACGCCGTGTTAATCGTCCCGTTCGGAAACAAAATGAAGAAATTATGGCCAAAGCAGTAAAAGTGTAAAAACTGAGGCGAAACGAAACAATCTGGAGACCCATCTAGATGGGCTCCGATCGCCGGTAGATGCCACTATATTGCTCATATCTCATCCGTTACTGGTCCGATCGCCTCAGTTATTATGGCATTGGAAATCTTACTCAGAGGGCTACGACAAAGTCTCATTTCATTTTCACAAATTTTGCCATATACGGACGCAGAATGAAACTATAGGGCGACCCTCACTCGCTATCCTGCCTATTTTCGATGGTTTTTGAGCCGTCTCTTCTATGATAGTGGTCCGAATCGCCCGATTCTTCCACAGTCTGAACCTTTACACGAAGGGAAAACTACGATGAAGTTTCTACTGCATTTCGAATCGTTTGAAAAAAAATGAGATTTCTCCAAGGGGTAACCCTAGGGGTTTTCACTCGAAAAATACCAAATATCCACACTGCACAGAATTTCCATTTCGATCTCAAGTGTTCGTAGGCCTCGAAATAAGATTTCCAAAGCCGCGTTAATCATCCCGATCGGATGAAAAACAAAGAAGTTAAGGCCAAAACAGTAATATGGTAAAAATTGAGATGAAGCGACACAATCTGGAGACCCCACTGGATTGGCTCTGATCGCCAGTAGATGCCACTATTTTGCTCACATCTCATCCGTTACTGGTGCGATCGTCTCGGTTCTTATGGAATTGGAAATCTTACTCAGAGGGCTACGATAAAGTCATATTTCATTTTCACAAATTTTTCCATATACGGACGAAAAATGAAACTATAGGGCGACCCTAACTCACGTTCCTGCCTATTTTCGATGGTTGTTGGTAGTATCTTCTGTGAAAGTGGTCCGAATCTCCCGATTCTTCCACAGTCGGAACCCTTATACAAAGGGGAAACTACAGTGAAGTTCCTACAGCATTTCAAATCATTTTAAAAAAATGAGATTTCTCCAAGGGTAACCCTAGGGATTTTCACCCGAAAAATACTAAATATCCACACTGCAAGGAATTTTGATTTCGATCCCGTGTGGTAGTACAAAACTGTAAAAGGGTAAAAATTGAGGCGAAGCGACACAATCCGGAGACCCCTCTAGATGGGCTCCGACCGTCGGTAGATGCCACTATATTGCTCATATCTAATCCGTTACTGGTCCGATTGCCTCAGTTCTTATGGCGTTGGAAATCTTACTCAGAGGGCTACGAAAAAGTCTCATTTCATTTTCACAAATTTTGCCATATAAGGACGTAGAATGCAACTATAGGGCGACCCTAACTCGCGATCCTGCCTATTTTCGATGGTTTTTGGGCCGTATCTTCTATGATAGTGGTTCGAATCGCCCGATTCTTCCATAGTCTGAACCCTTATACGAAGGGGAAACTACGGTAAAGTTCCTACTACATATTGAATCGTTTGAAAAAACATGAGATTTCTCCAAGGGGTAACCCTAAGGGTTTACACTCAAAAAATACCAAATATCCACACTGCACGGAATTTCCATTTCGACCCCATGTGTTCGTAGGCCTCGAAATAAGCTTTCCAAAGCCGCGTTAATCGTCCCGATCGGATGAAAAACAAAGAAGTTAAGGCCAAAATAGTAATATGCTAAAAATTGAGATGAAGCGACACAATCTGGAGACCCCACTGGATTGGCTCTGACCGCCGGTAGACGCCACTATTTTGCTCACATCTCATCCGTTACTTGTGCGATCGTCTCGGTTCTTATGGCATTGGAAAGCTTACTCAAAGGGCTACGATAAAGTCACATTTCATTTTCACAAATTTTCCATATACGGACGCAAAATGAAACTATAGGGCGACCCTAACTCACGATCCTACCTATTTTCGATGGTTGTTGTGTCGTATCTTCTGTGATAGTGGTCTGAATCGCCCGATTCTTCCACAGTCGGAACCCTTATACGAAGGGAAAACTAAAATGAAGTTCCTACATCATTTCGAATCATTTGAAAAAATGAGATTTCTCCAAGGGATAACCCTAGGGCTTTCACCCAAAAAATACTAAATATCCACACTGCACGGAATTTTGATTTAGATCCCGTGTGGTCGTAGGCCTCGAAATAAGCTTTCCAACACCGTGTTAATAGTCCCGATCGAATGAAAAACGAAGAGGTTATGGCAAAAAAATGTAAAATGGTAAAAATTGAGGCGAAGCGACACAATCTGGAGACCCCTCTAGATGGGCTCCTACACCAGACGCCACTACTTTGCTCATATATCATCCGTTACTGGTCCGATCATCTCGGTTCTTATGGCAATGGAATGCTTACTCAGAGGGCTACTACAAAGTCTGATTTAAATTTCAAAAATTTTGCCATATACGGACGCAAAATGCAACTATAGGGCGATCCCAACTCGTGATCCCCGCCTGCTGATGGTTTTAGGTCAGATTTGTCGGATAGTGCTTCGAATCTCCCGATTCTTCCACTATCAGAACGTTTATACTAAGGGAAAAATATGGTGAAGTTCCTGCTACATTTCGAATCATTCGAAAAAATGAGATTTCTCCAAGGGTTACCCCTAGGGGTTTTCACCCGAAAAATAACAAATATCCACACTACAGGGAATTTCAATTTCGACCCAGTGTGGTCGTAGGCCTCGAAATAAGATTTCCAACATCGCGTTAATCATCCCGATTGGATGAAAAA
>JAODLM010000725.1:0-103911 GCA_036937905.1 Salvia rosmarinus
TGACATGAAATTTGTTCGATCAAAGTATACTCGATTGACATTCTCAATGACCCGCAATGATTTAGGCGAAGACATTTATGACAGCCCCGCGCGGCGATTTCCATCAGCAATACCGCGTGATAGTATCGGCGAGCCCTCGCAGCCACCTCGGATACCGGCTTCGAGGATCGATGGCCCGAAAATGGATGCTTTCGTCGAAGGATGGATGCCGAGAATCACAAACAAGCGTTTGGAGGCGCGAATGGGCGTTGCCCGCTTTGCTAGCAAACAATCTGCAGCACAAACGATGGGAGAACTCCAATAGCATAAGCCCGGGATTCTGATTTTAAGTAGTGGTGTGATTGAGAATGAGGTGGGGAGAAATCCGAGCGGCTGAATTCTCAAGATGTAGAAACTAAGAAGGATCTGAGGTCCGATGCATAAAGCTGACAAAGCCTACTCCTCAGATACCTTTCTCATGGCGTGAAATGAAAGCAAGATCGGCGGTTTAGCAGGTTCTACAAACTCTTACATAGGTGAATGTCTTTGCCTCTTTTGGGCGTGATCGAAATGTACTGACCTCGTCAATTTTTCGAGGTGGCTAAGAAAAGGAAGTTTGGAGAATATGAGAAGTCCGAGGTCTCCGGGGCGGCCAATTCCATCCTGCGCATCGTTCCCTCCCAAACTCAGGACCCGAGTTTTCGTTAAAATTGCTCTAGGTAATGAGTAAGGAGAAGCACAGCATGCTTGATTTGGGGGAGATAAATTTTATGCTATGTTGATTTTTAAACAATTAGAATTAGCAACTTAAACCCACTCGCATTGTCTACAACTAGCGAGATAGGTCAATCGGATATCAGAAGGTATTATTGAGGATATTTTAGTTAAGGTTGGTGGGTTCATAGTTCAATTGATTTGTTGTGTTAGAAATTGGTGAGGATAGAAAGATGGAAAGGAGCACACCTTTGTTATTGGGAGGCCATTCATGGCCTGTGACTCACTAATTGATGTTAAGTGACACTTTAAAAATGAGCGTGCTTGGTGAAACTATGTCTTTTACTTAGGGACGATGTGATGTTTCATGTAAATTCCATTGATGATTGTGCTTTCATTGATGCTATTGATCCTTGGCGAGAATGTGTTGTTGCGAGGAACATAGCCTGAGGAAGTTTTTGCGAGGATCGGTGGGCGAGGAAGAGTGGGCAAGTGAAGTTCTAGTATGCCCACCCCTCTAGAAATGAAGGCGCGAGACACTTGAGTATGTTTTCTGGAGGAAGCGAATGAAAAGCCGATAATAATCTCCTCAGGCTTTACGATGTTGAAGAAGAGAGGCATTTCGGTTACGAAGAGGAATAAGCTCGTTTGGGTGGAGTCTGCCGACATCGAGGATCGAGTCAGACAACATGCATGCATCGAATCACGTTTGAGGATGGAGTTAAACCGATGATTGATGCCCGAGGTTTGAACCCGATCCTCGATGAAGTGGTGAAGAATGAGGTCTTGAAGCTTTTGATGGAGGGCTAATCTACCTATCTCGGACGCGAGTGGGTTAGTGATACATGTAGGTGCCCAAGAAAGGTGGCATCACGGTGGTGGAGAACGAGAAAGGAGATGGTACCTACAAGGGCTACTAAAGGTGGCGTATGTGCTGCTATACATGAGTTGAATGCCCAGACAAAAGGACCATTCCCTCTCCCTTTATTGATCAAATGCTTGATAGATTAATTGGACATGAATATTTACTTTTCTTGATGGTTTATCGGCTGTGTCGGTGGCGTGCTCGAGGATCAAGCAGAGGCCGTGTACAAGTCCTTTGGGACATATCTTCGGCGGATGCCTTTTGGCTGTCTGAAATGCAGACCTTCGTGATGCGTGATGTCAATCTTCTCGAGATGATTGGAGATTTCCTCGGGTATTCATGGATGACTTTTCGGTTTGGATCTTCTTTCATGATTGCTTAGATAAGATTGATCGTGTGTTAAAGCGTTGTGTGGAAGCGATCTCAGCTCTGGTTGGGAAAGAGTCACTTTATGATGTTAAAGTGGGATTGTATGGGACATATTGTGTCTGGGATGGGATTGAGGGTTGACAAGGCTAAGGTGGATGTAATTGAAATTACCTCCACCGTTGATGATTAAGGGATTAGGTTTTTTTAGGACATGCGGGTTTTACCGGTGGTTTATTAAACACTTCTCTAGATTAGTCACCTTTATGCCATCTTACTTCAAGATGTTCTATTCAGTTGATGAGAAATGTTTGCATGCTTTGATTTACTTAAGGAGAAATTGACTCGCACTTGTGTTGTTGCCCCAATTGGTGCTACCCTTGAAATAATGTGTGATGCTAGCAATGTGGTGTGGGGCTGTATTAGGTCAGCGTGTGGATAAAATGTTCGTGTGATTTATTATCTAGCTTAACTTTAAGTTACGATCAAATGAATTACACTACTACGAAAATGAGCTTTTCTGTTTATCTTTGCTTTGGATAAGTTTTAGAGCTTATATCTCGTTGGTTCTAAGGTAATTGTTACGAGTGATCACTTTCCTTTAAGATTTCGTTGACTAAATCTCATGCTAAACCTAGATTAATTCGTTGGGTCCTTCTTTTGCAAAATTTGATCTAGAAATCATAGATAGGAAGGGTAGTGACAATGGTGTAGTGACCATTTGTCTCGTCTCGAATCCTTTCGTTTTACACCTTTGAGAGTCTTGCTGAGTCTGTATCCTTGAGCATGCTTTGAAATCAATTCATCGCCTTGGTATGCTTGTATTTTAATTACTTGGTTTGGCTCCTTGAGACTGATTGACTTCGAAGAAGAGATTTTTAGTGTAGGGGAATTCTTTTGGGATGATCCTACATTTCAAACTCGGGAAGGGCGAGGTGGTTAGAAGATGCATCCCGATGAGTGCAAAGTCGAGTCCTTAAGTTGTGTCATGAAACCCCTTGCGGGACTTTTGGTGGGCGAAAGACACTTCAGGTCTTTGCGAGGTGGTCTCTTACGACTCTTTTAGGGCGCCTCTTTCAGTTACTGTGTGTGAGGATGCTGACAGAGTTGGGTGTAGGGAGGAGAAATGAGATGCCTACGAACAATATCTAAGTAGTTGAAATTTTCGGCGTTTGGGGTATTGATTTCATGGCGCCTTTCCCCAAGTCTAATGGTTTTGAATATACTCTTCTTTGAGATTATGTGTCAGTGGGTAAGCAATTCCCGAGGGACTAGTGATCTAATGTTGTCTTGAAGTTTGTGCGGAGAACATTCTTTCAGTTTGGAGGTTCCCCAAGGCGATCATAAGTGATGGGGAGCACTTTTTGTAATAAGTTGTTCAAAAGCTCATGGAAAAGAGCATCGCATCGCCAGGTGTCCATGCATCCATCACAAACTTGGCCGGTGAGACAAGCAACAAGCGGATCGAGATGTGCTGCAGAGGCGTCGACCATCCGGAAGGACGGTCGCAGTGAAATTGAATCTTTTTGGGCATACCAAAGCTGCTTTCAAGAGCATTTTGGGGATGAGTCCCTATCGGCTTGTATATGGAAGCATTGCTCTACCGTTGAGATCGAGCACGAGCATTACAGGGCGATTAAAGCCGATGAATCTTGACATCACGAGGCGGGAGGGAAGCTCTCGGATCACCAGAACTCGAAGAACTTCGGAATGAAGCATATGAAACGCCGCATTTACAAGAACCAATCGAGAGGATTCATGATCGGAGAATAGTCGAAAAGAGTTAAGGCAGGGAATAAAGGTGCTGTTTATTTGATCTGTACGAAACTTTTCGGGAAGTTCACTCAGGTAAGTGGCCTATTTTGTTGAGAGGTGTTTTCCCATGGGCGGTTTCTTCTTGCGACCAAAAAGCAAGGATCATTTCTTCGTGAGCAGTCGTTGAGTGAGCCGTATTTTGATCGTGAGGGTCGGAAGAAGTGGAAGCGTTACTGCCTAGGTCCCCATATCTTTGACCCGGATTATATCGGGCTCCGGACGTTAAATTGAGTACTACGTGAGAGTTTACCCGCAGATTTTCTTTGTTTCTCTTTTCTTTTTCTTTTCCTTTGATTTATCGGTTTTGTTATCTGATCTTTCTACGTACATGTAGCACCTATTATAATTGAGCTGGCGTTTAAAAAGATGTACATGGGCTATTCAGGTTGGCGTTGAAGCTGTCCAGGCGTTCGAGTATCTGAAGCCATTCCGCGGATGGCGCTCAATGAACCGACCTTGGAAGGAATCTGAGAATCGATCACGTGGCGCTCAATCGAACCAGTTCGGAAGAATCTGGACCATCCGGCTGGTGCTCCATCTGAACAGTTGATATCTGAAAGCCATTCTCGTGGCACTCAAAATGAACCAGCGTTGAAATTTGAATGATAGCTTTTCTAGCGTTGATCGTGAGCGCGTTATAAAATAAGGAGAATGATTTTGCAGCTGCGCTCAAACGAACCAGCGCTCAACCTTTGGGAAGAGACCCTCCAGCGGCGTTTGAATATGAGACGGCCTCGATTAAAAAAAAAAGGGAAAAGGAAAAAGAGGTGAAGCCTCATAAGCCAGGACCCATATATTAGAGGTGTTATTGCCTATTTTTATGTCATTGCTAATTCACTCTATGGCCACCCTCTATTCATACTACCACGGCGTTCCCGTGCGCTACCAGCGGCGCGCGCGCCCGTTCTCCCCCGCCTCGCCTCACCGCGTCACGCGCGCGTCTCAGCATCTCCGCACGCTTCGCTGGCGTTCCTCGGCCGGCGTAATACGAGCGCGCGTTCCATCTCAGCATGCCTCCTGAGCGTTACCCTCCGCCCGCCTCCACGGTAGCGCCGCTCTCCCGACCCGTCGCTCGCGCCGCATCTCCTCGGCGTGCATTTCCCAGCAGGCTCAGCTCGTTCCGCCTGCCTTGCGGTAGCGCCGTCGCGACCAGCGCGCCTCCACAACTGGCCGGTGCGTGCATTCCAGTATGGCCCGTGGTTGGCCTCCGCCGCCTCTCGCGCGCCCCACCTCTCCATGCCTCGCGCCTGCCCATCCCCAGCGCTCATCTTGCGGCGTGCGGTGCCAGTGTTTATCCTTGCAAGGCCTCCTAGGACCGACCTCTACCACCACGTGCCTGTTACATAGCTCAAGGCTCCTTGGATTTCGAAGCATGGTTACGCACAAACCCTCTCGCCTCTTTGGCGAAGCAGCGAGAACTAACAGAAGGTGTACGGATCCGGTGAACAACCGGAAGATTCGGAGACTTCTGATGCCCGATTAAGCTATTCTTCGTACCCCGAAAGGTATTTCTTCTCCGTTATCGCCAAAGGATAAGTCACCCTCGTTCTTTTGATTGGTCTATTTTAGCTTCGTTTGGGTGTTGATGGTCTTTGTGAAAGATATTTGAAAGTATGGGAAAACTTTAGCGATTGTTTGTGTTGATTTGTTTTCCGTGTTTTTTGTTTTTATTTTGTTATTCTCCAACAGCATGTGATCTTTCTTGTTCGAGTGTTTTGTATGCTAGGTCGCCGCTGCTCAAATGTAATTCTCGCTACCCCGCTGACCACACTCAAGAACTAAAAGGTCGCTCGAACCGGAGGAGTTTGGTACCACTTCGAGAGTGGTGAATAATGCAGAGCTTTATCACGATCAACCAGCTTGTTGAAGATACTCCCGCCGAGAGAGATAGAGAATGCACGTGCTCGTGATTTTTGATAAAGCTGTGATCGGGGCCGCGCACGCCCCAATTGTTCTGGACCGCACCGAGATTACGAGTTGAAACCGAACCATTTCTCACTCATGCCTACTTTCCATGGGCTTGCTAGTGAGGATGCTTTGGGCTTTATAAGAGAGTTTTGCTCGGTTTATATCTCCTTCACCGGAGGACTAAATGAAAAGATCACATGCAAACCGCATTTAGGTGTTATAGTAGAAAGCCAACCCTAGTCGCCTCAAGGAAAACTTAACAGGCCTAATGTTCCCGTTGTCACGTAAAACGATTAAATCCTAAACACTCTAACACCAATATGGGTTTTCAAACATACGGAGAATCAAACACTAGAATTAAACAAAGAACCTGCTGTGGTTGTCAATCCCGAGCTAAACTACGAAGCAATAGATCTAAACTAGAGGTCA
Source organism: Salvia rosmarinus (assembly GCA_036937905.1). Classification (NCBI taxonomy): domain Eukaryota; kingdom Viridiplantae; phylum Streptophyta; class Magnoliopsida; order Lamiales; family Lamiaceae; genus Salvia; species Salvia rosmarinus. The sequence continues at coordinate 6,077 of JAODLM010000725.1, forward strand.
CAAACTCTAGATGATAAACTACTAACACGGAAACAAGCAACAAGTCAAAAGCAATTAAATTAGATCTTCAAACAAGGATCGATGAAATTCAACAAGAACGATTAATCATGAATTTAAAGTTCAACATCACTTGCATAGAATTCAGATTATTAAAGCCGGAAAACAAGAACTAATCAAAACCTAACAAGACAGGGATTAAACGAAAGCAGAATCGAATCAATATGTAAACGAATGATCAAGAACAATTGAACAAATAATCGATCAATTACTTCAATCCAAATCAAAAATTACACATCAGATTGCAAGAACTGTGAGATAAAATCAAGGGAACCGAAAACCGATTACAGACGCTAAACAATGTCCGAATTGAAGAAAATTGAAGTACAGATGAACTAGAGCTCCACAATGCTGCTCGAGAGAGAAACAAGAAAATACGTAAAAATCGGACCTCGAAATAACCTAAAATAAATTTATATATAATAAGGCAATCGAAAGCGCCGGCTGAAATGAACGCGCCGAGAGGGCGAAAGCGCGCGCTGGGTGAAAGGGCGAGGCTGGCGAGGCACGCGGCGAAGCGACGAGCCGAGCGCGCTCAACCGAGCGACGAGGAAATTGGGAATGCTCGCCGAGTGAATCGGGCGCTCAGCGCGGGCGGGGCGCTGGAAAGGGCGCGCGGCGCGGCGGATGGCGGGCGCTGAGCGCTGGGCGCAAGGCGGTGAGCAGAGCGCGCCACTCGAGCGGCGAGGTAATTTCGAGCGCGCCGGAGTGAGCGCCGCTGACGCCGGGCGTGTGGAGTGTGGCGGCGATGGTGCGCGGCGACAAGTCCCGTAAGCGGCGACGGAAGTCGTGACGAATTTTATCGCTTCGCCCGCTCTTCCTCGCTTGAACTCGACGGCGATCCGCCGCCTATGAACTCCTCGCCAAAAGCTCTTCAATTATACATTATTCTCGCAGATTCAATTCATCCTATTTAATGCCGATTTTCTGCAAAACATTGAACGAACCAAGTTAGTCCAAACATTAAATAATAATCGAACTAACGGCATAAAAGGGATAAATTAATGAAGACAACATGCAAAACAATACCAAAATTCAAAGACAAATTCAAACCAAACATGTGACACTTGGGATGATTGTGGAGACAATGGTCGTTAAGAGCCAAACATGAAAAAGTCATCCATGAATACCTCCATAATATTCTCGATCAAGCCATGGAAGATGGACATCATACACCTCTGAAAAGTGGCTATAGCATTAAATAAACCAAACGGCATTCTTCTATAAGCAAAGAATCCATACGGACACGTGAGTTCGCCTTGTGCTAGTCATCCGGGTCGATAGCAATCTGATTGTACCCAATATCCATCCAGAAGCAATAAAACCCATATTCCGCCATCATTCAACATCCGATCAACGGCGATGTGGAAAATGGTCCTTGTGGCTGCATTCAAAGCACGGTAGTCAATGCACACATGTCATCCTCGCCACATGCCTTGTTGCTACAAGCTCGCTCTTCTCATCTCGAATTATCGCGACACCTTTTTTCGACACCACTGAGTCATTACCCACTCACCGCTTGATATTGCATAGATCATGCCAAGATCCAACAGCCTTCAATATCTCTTTCTCACGACCTCAGCATTATCGGATTCAATGGCGCTGAGATTACACCTTCAGCTTTTACTTGTTTTCCAACAAGATCCTGCATGCAAATCGGGGTCGACTTTCGATATCGTAAATAGTCCATCCAATTGCAGACTTGTACCGCTTCAAAGACGGTCATCGCCTTTGTTTATTCTTCCTTTGTCAACTCCGAGGAGACTATAACCGACATGTCTCATCTTCTTAGAAAGGCATATCGAGGTGGTCGTGCAATTCTTCAATTCCACCTGGGCGTGTTCTCTCTATCGCCACTATAATGTCTCTCCTCTAATGGCTTCCTCACATCTAAGTAAAGCATCGACCAACTCGAGGGCCTTTACTTTTCTATGGTACTCCAAGATCTCATCACAAGCTTCATCGAGGTCTAAGGAAGTAAAATCGAGTTCAATTCAAACTCAACCGGTTCTCACGATCAGAACGAGTGGAAGACAATGCTCAACGACTGACACTCTTACATTATCTTTCTTCGTGTTGCTTCATTGCGTCAGAATAGAGATTTTCATCTCTCATCATTGACCTGCGGCGAGGTCTCCATCCCGCACGCCGATCGCCCTGTCTGTGGCTAAGAATGGTCTCCCGAGAATGAGAGGTGTGTTCCCATCTTCTGGCATGTCAAGGACTACGAAGTCTGCTGGAAAAATGAAGTCTCTGACCTTGACGAGCACATCTTCCACTATCCCCTTCAGATAGGTCACATATATATCTGCCATCTGGAGAGCAATGGTAGTAGGATTGATCTCTTCAATCTCCAATCTGTTAATTATGGACAACGGCATCAGGTTGATGCTTGCCCCTAAATCACATAACACTCTGGAGAAAGTCTGCCCTCTAATGACACACGCTATCATGAAGCGCCTGGATATTTATGCTTTAACGGCAACTTCTTCTGCAGCACAACACTGCGCTCTTGAGATAAATTGATAGTCTCAAACTTTCCCAACTTCTTCTTGTTGGCCACAGCATCCTTCAAGAATTTCACATATCCCGACATGTCTCTGAGTGCATCTAGCAATGGAATGTTGATGTGCACATTCTGAAACATCTCCATGAACCGGGTCAGCTTCTTGTCATATTTTGGCTTAGCTAGCCTACTTGGGAACAGGATCGGAGGAGTGTAAGTTGGAAATTTCTTCGTCGAGTCTGCCTCGCGGCCACCCTCGCAATCGCTATGGTGGTCGCGAGCTCCTAGGGACATGTCTCTGTTGTGCCTTGCGGCCGGTCTAGCGGGCGCTAGGTCGGGCACAAGTTTCTCCGTATGTTCTCAGACTATCGTCGCGGCCGGCCTAGCGGTTGCTAGGTTGGGCGCGAGCTCCTGCGTAATACCTTTTGTACTCTTCCTAGCGATCGGGCTAGCGGTCGCTAGATCCTCCGAATTTTGACCTTCTTCTCATTCCGTGGTTCTCGATATGTTTTACACCCTCACCGGATAGCATTGTAATGATTTTCGGGTTCACCAGACATTAGGAAATTGGCCCGACTTGTGTTACCCATTCTGCTATGTAGCTATCTGACTGATTTGATTCTCCATCATCTTTATGTGTTTCCCCATAGCTGTCACATTCAATTCCAGATGTGTCACCTTCTGACCAGTGTTGCTTATGAAAGAATTCTGCTGAGTCGCCAATTGTTGGTTGCTCACAACCAATTGCTGCATCATATCCTCCAAACTCTGCTTCTTCGTCTCCTCAATTATCCCATTCTGCACTGTGAAGCCTAGTGGAGGTTGCTGGAAGTTATTGGGGTTGGCATATGAAAAATTGGGATGGTTCCTATTGTTAGGATGATATGCCGGATTTTACCCCGGATGGTTTTTTCATTTATATAATTGATGTCCTCCGTCTCTATCATGTCTGGCTCTGCAGCGGTGACGTGAGCTATCCCCTCAACTTTCCTCTCTTTTTCAAATTGACTCTTCAGGAAAGTGAATTTCTCCATGCGATCGTCAGATTCGAGTCGGCCTCACAAGAATGCCTTAATCACCGGTGTTCTCTCCATAGCCATTGATAGTTTTTGGCACCATCTTCTAGAATTCTCACTGGCATCCTCCACTCGCCTGGCTCAACAGCATCCTCCGCCGATGCATCCACTATGCTCCTAGTGGAGTGTCACCATCAGAGAACTGCAGGATCTCGTTGTTCCCTCGGAGAATCCATGCTGACGGCATTTTCTCAATAAACCTCTGAATCTCTCCCATGATTCGAACAATGACTCATCTCCACGTTGGGAGAAGTGGGAGATCTCTGCTATAATCTTCTGCTCTTTAGCCGGCGGAACATATTTCGAAACAAACTTTTTGCAAAGTTTCCCCGAACTGTTGATCCCAGTACGGTCCAGGCTCTTAAACCAATCCTTCGCCTGGTTACGTAGAGAAAATCTGAACATACACATTCGGATAGTATCCTGTGGAACCCTATTCTGCTTGATGGTGTCACATATGTCCAAATATATCTCTAGATGAGCATTTGGATCTTCTGTCACTCCTCCCCCAAACTATTCTCCTTGTTGTTGATTATGGCCAGCTTCAGTTCGAAGTTGTTAGCATTCACCTCAGGGCCCCATCCACCTCCTTGAAACTGTTCAGTTGGTGGTCGGTACATGTAATTCAAGAGTCGTGTTCTACGGCAGGAGTGAGTCCCATATTCGCCATCAAAGGCCAGATCTTAGTAAATTTCGCTGTAAGACAAGCAAAGATGTTCGGGATGGACACCCCGTTGTTCGGTTTATCGCCATCTCTTGCCTCTCCTTTCTCATCTTCTTCCTTTAGGTGATTTCGATCTCTGGATCTAAAGGTTGTTCGTGAGGTCCCCGGACCTTGTGATCATAAACTACCCGAGAAAAATGGAGGTTAGTCCCGCAAGTAAAAAATAAAAATACAACTCAATTAATAATTCCAAATCAACAAGTTATTCCTATATAATCTAAACAATCCTCGCAATGGCGCCAAAATTTGATCACACTATTTTCTAACACGAAACATTCAAGCAGATAGGTAAGTCAAGTATCGATCCATAGGGATCAGAATACCTAAAATACGTAAGCTAACTCAATAATCATTCATCATTATCTAAGCAATAAATTTGGTTTTGAAATGTTTTGGGGCTTCAAATATTTAATTCAAAGTCAAGAGAAATAAAGCAAATAAAGATAACGATAAAACTCAAAGAGACAAATAGACTAAAAGACTAACCTTAGTGGATGTATTAATTCTACCCATAACAGATGTTTATCCCGCTCCTATTAACCAATTTTAATCCACCAAGATGAAAGATCACATATATAACCAACAATTTCGCCATTTACAATTGTAGAAGGATTACTAATTTACCCACATCAATACGCCTCAAGGTGTAAATTAGCAACCCAAAAGATCACAAAGAATATGCTTCCTACGGATGTTCCTATCTCAAATACGACTCAAGGCTACCCCTACAGTGCATTCAAGATCAATTGATAATTAAAACTATTAAGTATTCAACCTGCAACTAGATATGCATCAAGATTGATCAAAATTAACACATAAGATTTAGCACCAAGAATCACAAATCAACGACCGGAAGGTAAATAGCAAATAGCAGAATCACCACACTTAGGATAAAATCATACAAACCGTAGGATTAGAACAGAATTTAGCTAGACATATAAATCGAAATAAAATAATAAATTAACATAGAAATAACAATTGAATTGATAAACCCAGAATGGAGTGTCTGAAGAACAATGTTGGGTTGAATCCAAACCCGAATAGAAAATTGAAAAATCAAATCCTCCTGATGAATTTGTTCCAAAGCGATTATAATGCGAATGGAAAGTAAAATAGCAATAATCTAAAGTCTAGAAGAGTAAAATTGAAAGCTAGAATGAAAGAATATGAAAATATGATAAAATCCGAGAGAGAGCGCCAACCACCTAAGATATAAAAAGTATCACAAATTGAGACAACATGAGGACGAGTTGCTGTGATAGTCATGTATAGATAAGAAGCAACTCGACTTGGTTGCTTGTCTATACCGTACATCACCGACGTATTGATGGATCACAAGCGAGATGAGTTCTTCTATCCGACCGTGGAAGAACCTAGATCTCGTGACATACGCTGATCTAAATCTCGATAAGGTATTAGGTGGCATGAGTTGCTCACCATCACTTTGACTTGTTATGGGTGAGGGTTAGATGAGTTAACCCAAGATTCTCCAGATCTCGGGTGGTGGCAAGTGTCAGATATCATGCTAGTCACCGTGGTCGAGTCACCGTGACGTGTTTTATGAGGATGACTTCCCTTAAAGAGCTCAAATGTTTATTGTACTAAACCCCGCAGTTGAGTTATCTCAAGTACAATAATAAGGTCGAGTGGTACTACTTAAGGAATTAAAGTAATTAATTATTTTAAGCAATGTAATGTCGTAAATAATTAATGGACGATTTATATCTTAAATACGGGATTCATAAAGTCTAAATGTGAGCCCGACTCAACTTCGGAAATAAAGGGTAAGTCAAAGATTTATTCTCTAGTGGCATGAATAAATGTTTATGAATTAATTTATGTTCGGACTCGAACATAAGATAATTAATTTATTTGAGGCCCATCTTTATTCCTCGCATTTGATCTCTGGCCGGCCCATCCAGCCCTGAGCTAGGAAGATTTTCGTCCACTTCTCTTAGAGTCCCACAGGACTTTGTTTGATCCTCTCTATCTTAAGTGATATTATTATATTTATTAGATATGCATAAACCTATCATGATAGATTTAAGGTCGCATTATAAATATGCGAGAGAAAATCAGCTAATCCTCAAGCTAGATTTTCTAGAATTCCTATTCCAAAATAGTGAGATTTTTGAAAATCTTGAGAAGAATAAGCATGTGATTTTCTATAGTACTTCCATAGATTGTCCTCACCTGCATCGAGATTAGACAATCGGATACACCCGTAAGATCAAAGCACGAGTCTTGATCCTTTCTTCCCGACATATTTGCTGTAAACACGAAAAACTCCCACGTGTTGCAATTAATTATATAGGTGCATGCTAGGTATATAATCAATGTATGGTGAATTAAACATCCAAGATAGATCCCTATAGGTTAAAATAAGATTTTCCCTTACACTGGTATCGTAGCCCGGATCGATTCGCTCGCTTGATTATAACGCCATAATTAATTAATTGTGAACTCGCTGCTCATTGTGGCTCGCTTTATTTTTGTCGGATTTTTTTTTCACCACGAGAAAATTCGTGGTTAGATTAGATTTTTCTGTAAATATTATCTGTAAAAGATGAACGAAGACAAAAGCATGTAGAACGAGACGATTTGGAGGCACGCCGAAAATCTGATGCACGATCGAGAGTGAGCGGGTGATGGCACGCGAACGTGCTCACCGCCGCAGACTTCTCGCACCGCGTGTTTTCTCGATAGTCCCCATGACACAGCGCGCATGGCAAGGCGCGGGTCACGCGAAAGCCCCGCAACGCCGGTCGAGTCGGCGGCACGCCCCGATGCACCGGGCATGCAGCATGCCAGACGGATGTCTCGACACGCCGCTACTGAAGGCGGCGCTGCTGGGCCTGGCAAGAAGACGGACGACATCGGCACGCGGAGCCTCGGCGTTTCGGCAACGGGCGCGGCGAGGCGACATTTTCCGAATGGATGCCTTGCACGCCCTGCTGGTCACGCTTGAGGCCGGATACGATCGGTAGGAGTTTCTCGTGACGGCGACGAGGTAACTCGGCCTCGTATAGGGGTCGACGGGTCCCAGCTAACGCCAAGACGACGGGGCGTATCCAGCAGACCTGCAAGACACGCCGGGCGACATCGACAGCCCTAGGCGATTCTCGGCGTCTCGCCAGCAGCTCGCTCGGCTTTCGACAAAGAAGAGGCGTTGTTGCGCTGGGCGGCGAGGCTCATGGCGGCTACTTTTCTCAGCAATGCGGCACGATCTAGGCGACGGTAAAGCAGCGGCTGGGCGGTTGGGAATGCGACGGGTCTGCGCTTCCTAGCGACACCGCCCAGCTGACCGCCTGCTGCCCAAACCTCGATTTTTCACCCTTGCCATATTTTGACCGATTCGACCCGATCCAATGATCCAAATTTATTTTCGATTTTATGGCCCAAATCCAGTTTTGACGAATCAGGTCCGTGCCCGTGCACGCGAGGCCCATTTTCGAGTTTGAAGATCTGTACTTTGCAAATTTATGTACTAAATCAGCAGGAAGCATGTGATCCACGAGTGGGCCACGATGAACGATTTTATTTTGTTTTTTATCATTCAAAGCATGTCGTGGATGTTTAAATTAATGCAGAAGCATGCTATTTATGTTTAATTACGTAGATAAACATGTAATATGTTTTTGTGATTCGATGCGCATAGTAAGCATGCTAGGTTATCGCGTTTTTCAAGCATATTTTAGAATTCTACGAGCATGTTTTACATTTTGAGTTCTATAGAAAAGCATGCTAGATTACGTGATTTGCTTGGACAAACCTTTTGAAACAAAAGACTAAGCAAGTAACCCGACATATTAATTTTTTAAATTAAAATGTTAAGACCTCCACTTTTGACCTCTAAACAAAGTGATACGACCGTGAGTAATCGCCCACACGCGGGTTTGCTTGCACCGCTTGTCATTAGTTTGTTAGATGAGATTTCTAAATAAAACATTTTAATCTATCGGTAGTGGGAGTTTCATGTAAACGCCCACACGCTGGGGCTTGCATATGCGATTTTTCATAAGTTCTCTAGAGATAGATTTAAAATGAGATAACAAAGGAATTAGATTGAAGCCTGTATGGTCCTAGTGAGTATACCAATTCTAAGAATTCATTTTTGTTAAAATTATGGTCATTGCTAGACATCACCTCAAGTACAACTTCTCAAGTCCCTTCGTGATAGTGATGGTCAAGTAAGGTCCAATCATTAATTTCATTTTCATAAGGATAAGTCGATATGGATTGAAATTAAACGACTAAAAGGTATATGTTAGTCCGGTCGAGAGGTTCATGTAACGCCCACACGCGCGGCTTCGTATGTGGATTCCTCGCGATTGAGGTTTCAATTAATATTATTTTATCAAAAGGTTACAATATTATTGTTAATAATTATGTGCGATCGATGCTTATGTGTTTACATTACTTTTCGTGATATGTCTCTTTATACCGATTATCAATATGCTCGCACAAAAACTCTATCCGTCCAAAATTTTATCGAGTGAAAACGAAACATTGAGATTGTTCTTATCATCAAGAAAATTTATTTGATTCACTACACCTCGTCCCAAACCTCTAGACGATTTATCTATCGGATGAGGAGCACAAGGAGCACGAGAAATGGGACAAATCAAATAGAATGGCAAAGTGCTCTTTGGTCACTATGCGCGAAGTCCCCGCAGCTCCAAAGATCAAGAGATGGAAGATGCAACACTATACGGCTAAATCTCATGAAATCGTATGGAGTGAGTCCGGGCATGCAGCGGTCATGCGGCACCGGTGACGCCTGGTCGAGTCGGTGGCACATCTCGACTATGTACCGCGTAGGGCATGCAGCTCGCGACGGATGCCTCGACACGCCGGCTACCGAGCGTGGCTCGCCGGTGGCCTTGTGAGAAGACGGACGACATCGGCACGCGGAGCCCCGCAGCTTCGGCTACCGGGCGGCGAGGCGACATTTTCCGAGATGGATGCCTCGGCACGCCTCGATGGGTCACGCCTAGTGCCTGACACGACGGCAGGAGTTTCTCAGACGGGCGACGAGGTAATCTCTGCGCCGCAGCGGTGGTCGATGGGTCCCGTGCGAACGCCACACGACGGGCGATCCAACAGAGACTCAAGCAAGACACGCCGGGCGACATCGACAGCTCCTAGGCGATTCTCGGGTCTCGTCAGCAGTTACCGCCGTGTTTCAACAGCAGAGGCAATGTTGCTCGCTGCTCCGGGCGAGGCTCAGCGGGCGAATTTTCTCGAAAGTTGCGGCACGAGCTAGGGCGACGGGAAGGCAAGCATGGGTTGTGGAGGTGCATGGTCTGTGTCACACGACACGGCCAAGTTTTTCGACCGCCCGCTTCCGCCCAAACACGATTTTTCGACCGTTCCATATTTTCAATTCGATTCGACCGATCCAATGATCCGCCCATTTTTGATTTTATGGCCCAAATCCGCTTTGATTTAATCAGTCCGCGTCTGCGTACGCGAGGCCCGCTGAGTTTCAAGATCCGTACTTTGCAAATTTATGTAATAAATCAAGCAGAAGTACATGATCCACTTAGCGGGCCACCATGAACCATTTTATTTTATTTTTATCGCTCAAAGCATGTCGGATGTTTAAATTAATGCATACATGCTATTTATGTTTAATTACGAGATAAACATGTAATATGTTTTGATTGACGCGCATAGTAAGCATGCTAGTTTATCGCTTTTCAAGATATTTTAGAATTCTACGAGCATGTTTTACATTTCGAGTTCTATAGAAAAGCATGCTAGATTACGTGATTTGCATGGACAAACCTTTTGAAACAAAAGACTAAGCAAGAACCCGACATATTAATTTTTAAATTAAAATATCAAGACCTCCACTTTCGACTTCTAAACAAAGTGATACGATCATGAGTAAACGCACACGCGCCGGTTTGCTGCACCGTTTGTCATAAGTTTGTTAGATGAGATTTCTAAATAAAAATTTTAATCTATTGAGAAGTGGGAGTTTCATGTGTAAACGCCCACACGCGTGGCTCAGATATGCGATTTTTATAAGTTCTCTAGAGATAGATTTAAATGAGATAAAAAGGAATTGATTGTGTCGGTATGGTCCTAGTGAGTATACCAATTCTAAGAATTCATTATCTCCGTTAAAATTATGGTCATTGCTAGACATCACCTCAAGTACAACTTCGCCAAGTCCCTTCTCGTGATAGTGATGTGGTCTAGTAAGGTCCAATCATTAATTTCATTTTCATAAGGATAAGTCGATACGGATTGAAATTAAACGACTAAACGGTATATGTTAGTCCGGTCGAGAGGTTCATGTAAACGCCCACACGCTGCGGGCTCTGTATGTGGGATTCCTCGGGCGATCGAGGTTTCAATTAATATACTTTTATCAAAAGGTTACAATATTATTGTTACGAATTATGTGCGATCGATGCTTATGTGTTTACATTACTTTTCGATATGTCTCTTATACCGATTATCAATATGCTCGCACAAAATCCTCTATCCGTCCAAATTTTATCGAGTGAAAACGAAACATTGAGATTGTTCTCACCGCCAAGAAAATTTATTTGTACTCACTACACCTCGTCCCAAACCTCTAGACGATTTATTCATCAATGAGGAGCGCAAGGAGCACGGAAATGGGACAAATCAAATAGAATGGCAAAGTGCCTCTTTGGTCACCATGCGAAGTCCCCTCAGCCTCCAAAGATCAAGAGATGGAAGATGCACCACTATATGGCTAAATCTCATGAAACTTATGAGGAGTCGGATGTAATCGCTTCATTAATTTGACAAAATCAATAATGTCAAGTTCAATAAGGAAAGCGATCAAATGCACACCATGTAGAGCAATGATCAATCTCTTCAAGAGCTCGAATTGGTTGGAGGATATATTGACGACGAGTCGAATCGATATGATCCTCAACACTTTACCCAAGTATTTTGATGACTCCGCATGGAGTAGTCCTTTATGATAAGAGTTATACTCTAGATTCATTGCAAGAGGATCCGTAACCAAGAACGAAATGGGCATATGTGAATAGCTTTTTAGTACGCACTCAAAGAAAACCACCGCTTTATCGAAAGATGAAAGGGAAAGTGGAATTCAAGAGATGCTAAGGCTAAAGAAAAGAACGAGTAATACAAAGGGCTCTACCAAGAAATTTTGAAAAGCCAAAGGAGAAGGGCAATGTTTCAAGTGCAATGAGACTGGTATGGAAGGCTAAGTGCCCCAAGCTCAAAGCTCAAGGTAAACCATTTGCTTTAGTAACTAAACATGTTTAGTGACTTGTTCTACTCATTCATGGGTAGTAGATACGGGTGCGATCGATCATGTTTGTTACACCTTGTGGATTCCTCGCAGGACAAAGGAGTCGATGATGGCGTAGATAAGAATCTCCATGGGTAACACGAGAAAGTCGAGGTGTTGCAATGGAGATGTTACTTTATGTTTTGATAGAACAGCTTTAGTTTTAAAAGACGCTTTATATGTGCCGTAGTTTCATGAACCTTATTTCGCTTCCAAACTTTTTATTCACGGATATTCAGCTGTTTTTGATAGTGGTGTTTCTATCATAAGAAATGACGGTTATCTGTGGTGGCACTTTATATAATTCGCTTATACTATTTTTCGCCAAACATAATACCTATAACTATGTCGCATCTTCATCAAACCTTAAAAGAGAAAGTTTTGCAAGATGACACCACTTTTCTCCGGGCATCTTAGATTAGGTCACATCAATCTAAATAGGATCCAAAGACTTGCTAAGAATGGAGTGGGCGATCTCACAGCTTACTGCTCCCAAATCATGAATCTGATAGAAGGAAAGATTTCACTGCACCTTCAAAGCGACGGGTTATAGAGCCAAAGAAGTTGTTAGAGTTAGTCTATTCTCAATTGCGTGGACCTATGTCCACACAAGCTCGTGGAGGTAACGGTATTTTTCACTTTCATTGATGATTACTCAAGGTACGGATATATATACCGCTTCACCGCAAGTCCGAATGCTTGAGAAATTCAAAGAATTTGAGGTGGAAGTGAGACTAAGCTTGGTAAAGTATCAAGTCATCATGTCCGATCGCTGTATGTAATACCTCAAGAATTCGAGTTTATGGACTATTTGGTGCAGTGTGGGATTACCTCCCAAACCACTACACCGCACACCACAACAAATCGTGTGTCGAGCGAAGAAATACGACTCTTTAGAAATGGTTAGATCAATGACGAGTTATGCAACATCGCTTATTTCGCTCGGGGTATGCCTTAGAAACAAGATCATACTTGCTCAATCTAGTACCATCCAAGTCACCGAAAAGACCACGCTCGAGTTGTGGTTTGGGCGCAAGCCAAGTCTAAACCACATAAGGATATGGGACAACCCAACACATGTCAACAAGAAGGTCGACAAGTCGAGTCTAGATCCGATGCGCGTCGTTTATAAGCTATCCTAGAGGAACGAATGGTGGTTATTTCTATAGTCCCATGATCAAGGTCATTATTAGCACTAATGCCCGATTCTTAGAAGAGGATTATATGAAAACCATAAATCCAAAGTTGAAATCATTCTTCAAGAATTAGAAGATGATCGATCTCGCCACCGATTAAACCAAAGGTATGAGATGTCGCTTTAGTGGAGGATCGACACCGATACTTCAAGAAATTGAAGTGGGTCGAGTTCCACCGAGATACCGACCGCATAAGTGGCACCTATCCAAAGAAGTTGTGCAAGATAGAGAACCAAGTTACCGCACCCACCGTTGTTATTGTGCCACTAGCGCCTGTCAGAGTGGGAGGTTGTTCGTCAACCCAAGCGATTTAGGTTCGTGGGTGAATCTTCGATTTAGTCCTAGGAAACGAAAGCGCATAATAATCGACCCATGGACATACAATGAGGTGATACAAGACATTGATGCAAGATCATGGCACACCGCTATGGACCTAGAAATCGAGTCCATAACAAATGCATGGATGTATATTTAAAAGACACCTCTACCGTACGGCAAATAAGCCATAGGTAGTGTGGGTATACAAGAGGAAGAGAGATTCAGATGGAGAGGTTTCGCTTTAAAGCCAGTGCTTATGGCTTAAAGGGTACACTGATTGAGGGCATCGATTCGATGAGAACTTTTCTCAGTAGCAATGCTCAAGTCCATCGTAATTCTTTCGCCATACTACCACTTAAACCTTGAGGTTTCGCAAATGGACGTGAAAACCGCTTAAAAGGTTACCTGAAGAAGGTAGAGACATCTATATGCAACAAACCAAGGTCATGTGGTAAAGGGTGAAGAACATCTAGTATGGAAGCTTAAGAAGTCCATTTATGGACTTAGCAGCTTCACGATCCCGGAACTTACGCTTTGACGAGTTGGTGAAGTTCTATGGTTTTACCTAGTTGCTCAGCTTAAAGTTGTGTGTATCGCTTAGATGTCAACGTGACGCAGAGCCAGACTTTACGTAGATGACATCCTTCTACTTAGCAACAATGTGAAGTTGTTATCAAACGAAAGAGTTGGTTATCCGATCGCTTCAAATGAAAGACTTAGGAGATGTAGCGCATTCTTGGGATCAAGGTTTCACCGAGATCGCAAGAGAAAATGTTGAGCTTATCTCAAAGCGCCTTATATCGATACTGTGATTAATGGTTTTAATATGCACCGCCAAGAAAGAATTGCTACCTTCGTGCATGGCGCTCATTTATCTAAGGAGCCACCCATGATCGCAAAGGAGATAGAGGAAATGAGACAAGTTCCTTACGCTCGCCATAGGAAGTCTCATGTATACAATGCTATGTACGAGTCCCGATATCTGCTATGCGGTAGGCATAGTAGCTAGATATAAGTCTAACCTCGACAAGCACATCGATCATGTAAAGCATATACTCAAGCACCGAAAAGGACTAGAGATTATAGCTAGTTTACCATGCGTATAGTCTAATGCCTTTGGGTTATTTAGACTCGGATTTCCAAGCCGACCGTGATGAGAAAAAGTCTACCTGTGCTATGTGTTTACCTTGGGAGGAGGAGCCAGATCTGGCTGAGTACAAAGCAAATGATGCATTATGGACTCCACAATTGAAGCCAGATATGTAGCCGCTCGAGGTCTGCTAAAGAGGTCAGATGGTTCAAGAACTACTCATGGATCTAGATGTGGTACCCGTTTTGCCCAAGAATATCATAGTTTATCGTGATAACTCGTGCAGTGGCAAACTCAAGGAACCACGGAACCACAAGGCAACCAAACACATAGAGAGAAAGTACCATGTCATACGAGAAATCGTTAGACGAGGAGACGCATGATAGAAAAGATTGGTATCATGGATAACCTAGCCGATCCATTCACGAAGAGCTCCGCCGTAAAATGTCTACTAAGAGCATATTCGAGAACTCGATTATGCGAAGATGGCACCCACTTAGAAATGAAACTTTTGTATAAGTGGAAGAAGCAAAGTGATGGTGTTGTTTGTAATAGCTAGTAGAGAGACACATTGTATACTAAAAGTTTGGCTTTAGTATAATGGTAGATTGTTGGATTCAGACATCGAAGCGCTTTGATTGAGCTTGTATACATTGTTTTCTCGTTACCACTATTACAATCTACTATCTAAATTGTTTACTTGATTGCATATGTATGTCCCCTTATCTCATATATAAGTTAGATTATACAAAGTGTTGTAGATCATGTAAGTCCGTGTGATTGGTCGTTTAATGAGATATAAAAGTATCACCGCCGAGACAACTTGAGGACGAGTTGTCGAGATAGGCTATGTATAGATAAGAAGTAACTTGACTTGATTGCTTGTCTATACCGGTACGCCACCGACGATTGATGGATCACGCGAGATGAGTTCATCTATCTCGACCGTCGTGAAGAACCTAGATCTCGACGACTTTACGCTGATCTAAATCTCGATAAAGTATTAGGTGAGTATGAGTTGTCACCATCACTGACTTGTTATGGCTGAGGGTTACAGAGTTAACCCAAGATTCTCTCGCATCTTGCGGTGGTCGCAGTTTCAGATGTCATGCTAGTTACCCGTGTCGAGTCACCGATCCGCTAGGATGATGACGCCCCTTAAGGAGCTCAAAGGTTTATTGTACTAAACCCCGCAGTTGAGTTATCTCAAGTACAATAATAAGGTTGAGTGGTACTACTTATGAATTAAAGTAATTAATTATTTTAAGCAATGTAATGTCAGAATAATTAATGGACGACGATATCTTAAATACGGGATTCAGAAGTCTAAATGCGAGCCCCACTCAACTTCAAAATAAAAGGTAAGTCAAGATTTATTCTCTAGTGGCATGAATAAATGTTTATGAATTAATTTATGTTCTGGGCTGAACATAAGATAATTAATTTATTTGAGGCCCATCTTTATTCCTTACATTTGATTCCTGGGCTGGCCCATCTAGGCCTGGAGCTATGAATATTTTTGTCCACTTCCTCTTAGAGTCCCACTGGGACTCTGTTTGATCTTCTCTATCTTAAGTTATACTATTATATTTATTAGATATGTATAAATCCTATCATGATAGGATTTAGGTTACATTATAAATATAAGCGAGAGAGAAAATCAAAGCGTTTATCCTCAAGCTAGAATTTTCGAGAATTCCTATTCCAAAATAGTGAGATTTTCAAAATCTTGAGAAGAGGAAGAAAGTGATTTTCTATAGCACTCTCCATAGATTGTCCTCACTCGGCATTGAGTTTAGGCAATCGGATACAGCCCGTAAGATCAAAGCACAGTCTCGATCCTTCTTCCCCATGTATTCGCAGTAAACACAAGAAAACTCCTACGTGTTGCAATTAATTATATAGGTGCATGCTGACATATAATCAATGTATGGTGAATTAAACATCCAAGATAGATCCCCTGAGAGGGTTAAAATAAGATTTCTTACAAATTTTCCATCTAATCTCGACACGCCTTGCTCAAACGCTTCTTCCACAAATGATCGATTCAAGCGAGGAATTGCTCAAGGTATACCGCTCATCCTATGTATATAGATGGATACGCTCGAATATCACCGATGACAACAAACGAATCGCACTTCTCTCAACTCGATCGCCTTCGCCATTCTAATAAGAATGCTCGAACTTTGTAGAAACATACTATTTTATTCGACATCTCATCTTTTCCCATGATTTTCTTCAACTTCAAATTCAATGAGCAATACTCGCTTCAAGCGTACATTCACATACAACAATTCATTTTATAAGGCATATACTCAATCATCATCTGTAATAATCATAATCACAAGCTTTTACCTAGTGAGCTAGAGATGACGGAAGCGAATGCTGAGCTTCTCTTACGAACAACTGACTCTTTAACTCATATTCTCAATCGGAATCAAACAACTGATTCCATAAACTTATTTTCTCAAGATACACTCAAACAGATGACTCTATAAACTCAAATTCTCAATCAGAGTTATCTTAAAATAATCTATATGCTCAAGGTGCACAACTGCACAAGACTCCCAAAGATTCATGATTTCAAAATTCAAGACAGCTCACAAGCTGCACAACGATTCACAAGAATTTCCATGTTCAGAGTTCAAAGCTATGCTTAGCTGTGTAAAAGTTCACAAAGATTCACAGCTCAGAATTCAAAACTGTGCACAAACTGCACAAAATTTACAATGATTTACAGGTTCAGAAATCAGAACCGCTCTGATACCATTCTATCAAGACCCAACTACTTAATCTAGTAATTATGCCGTGACTTGGGTTAAGAAGGAATTTCTTATAATCGGTAATTACAAATGTGATCAATTAAATATCAAGAGATAAGATATAAATCAACTTTCATCATGAAGGAATCAAACTTTTATGGTCTACAGAGGTAGAATGGAGTTGGACAAAGATTGATTCTAGGTCCTCAAACCACAATAAAGAATTAAATGAAAAAGAACGACGGTTGAGGAGGAATAATCAAAAGGAATATCCAAGAATAAGGATAGACTTTATCAAGATAACCAAATTGGTGATTTGCAAATCAACTAAATATTGAGCAACAACCCGAAGAATCATGAAAATTTTTCAAACAACAACCAATGAACATGTGGAGTCCTTGTTCTCAAAACAATTTGACATCATAATCGAAATACCAAAATCATAACAATAGAATAAATATTCTTATCAAAGACATGATCATTTCATTATAGCGAAACACTTAAGCAAGAAGGCCAAAGTTCGCCACGAAAATGTGGTCGAGAATTATGTATGAAGACATAAATCGGGCAATAAACATGACCATAACAAGTGAACAACCTCAACATGAATCAAAACATTTAGAGAAGTTCCTTTGCATAGCATTCGTTCCAAAGATCCTCTCGAGCTCAACCTCGCATATTTAAAACATATGTATGCATGCATAAAAATTGCACTCAGCTGGGTATACGCCAAAATATTTAAAACTTTGCCCTTAGGTCTATAAACTCGACTTGCCATAACATATGCTTTCATAAATAAATACTTACTTACTTTCATTCTCATAATATCATATGCATATGCATGTTTCATGTTTGCATGCAACTTTCTTTTCCTTCCCATATCCACTAATTCTTTTCGCGTGTTGAGAAGAGGCCTCCTTCTCAAGCACATTTACATCACATACCGAGTTGGTCCCAAGGTTACCAACTACGCTATACCCGACGCCGGTCATTTCTTTCTTTCTTTCTTATTTTTTTCTTTCTCGTGGATAGGTAGTGCATTATGCTTATGCTCATGCTCAAAATAGGCAAGTCATTCAACTTTGAAACTTTGCAATTAAATGCATTTCATATCGTTTCATCTTCTATGCAAAAGCATATCATATCATTTGAAAATATATAAAAGCATAAGCATATCATTATAGAAAATAATTATACCCACCTGACGACAGTCACTCGAGGACTGTACCTTCTATCTTTCACTTCTTTCTTCTTCTTCTTCTTGATCCTTTAATCGACATAGATCGGCATAAAAGCCTATCAAGAACCAAACAAGAACATAATTTCTTAGTCATCAACACGACTATATCTTCTCGATATCAAAATGCTATGGTCTATTAACACTTGGGTCATTACATCCTCTAACATCTTATTAACAACAAATTCTAACGAAATTTCGGCATAATAACGTCTATAAAACGCATCGCCATTCAATACCAATTCAATCCAAACTTAGCCCAAACTCCAGCAAATCATCGCCATATGTCCAAATGAGCATATAAAACTCAACAACAACTTCAACTATGCAATTCTTAGCTAAAAACCAACCATCCCCTTAAGACATAACATTATGTCCAATGTAAAAAAAATCGCATGAGCCGTCATCTAACACCCATGAACCCCTATACATGCTCAATTTTCTTCAAAGATCACCAATCTATCATCAAAACATAAAGCTCAAAGCTTTAACATTGAAAACCCATTTTGCTCAAGAAACTAAAATTTTACACTTTTGAATACGTCATTTAAAAATCCGAATAAATCATTTTAAGCATTACTCATATCATAGAATCCAAATATGAAGTTAAAATGATCAAATAAAATCACAAATCCAACTAATATAAGGCTTAGGGTTTTCGGCCATTTTGGGAGTTTCAATATAGTTTCTATTGAAAACGTTTTTCTTGCTCCAAACATGTTAATGTCAATCTAATAACATATATATGAAGGAAATTGAACCATATCAACATCATAAATCCAAGATCAAAGCAACCCTTTTTTTCAAAAATTTCATGAAATTATAAAACAATAACATATGCTTTACAAATTCAACGTTAAACAATACGTAGACGTAAAATCTATCATAATATTAACAAATAATCAACAAAACATAATTCTTCATAATTTCATCCAAATGACCGAAAATATGAAACCAACATATGCTCATGATTTTAAATTTTCAATCCCAGATGTGTTCTAGGTACTAGATTATACCTTAATCCAAGACGGATCAAAATTCAACTGTTAGATCTTCCTATTTTCTCATGAAACTTTCAAAATCTACTGTGTATGAGTGTGTGAGTCGTGAGTTTGAGGATGAAAATGAAGAAGAAATGTGTTGAAAAGTCTAAAGTATAAAGTTTATATTATGTAATAATTTAATTTCTTTTTTATTTTCTTTATTAAGGTGATTAATCACCCCTTTTCTAGAAACATTTTTCTTTTCTTTTCTTTTCTTTTCTCATTTTCTTTAATATATAGTAATCACTTTCATTGTAGAAAATAATTATAAATATTGTAAAATAATGCATAACGTTTTATAGCAAGAAATCGAAACTAATTATCTAATAAAACAATCTCTACTTGAATATCTGCTTTTGAACTCAATAATATATCATAAACATAAAATATACTTATTAAAAATATTTTTGATCTCAAAACCATTTTAAATATTTTGCTTTAATCCGAGCTTAATCGGCAAATCACGACGCCACAAAACATAGATTTTGAAATTCTAAATTTTCTGAAATCAAACCTTTATTGAGCATGTATCTATCATCTTAAGACCCTTAGAATCTAGATCTTCTTATTCTAAATAAGATCTGAGAATCTTATCTTAGATTCTGCCTCAAAACTGCCTCAAATCTATCTTCTCAACTCGAAGCTTAACGTAAAAGCTTCTAACTTAAACAACTCTTTCTTAAGGATGCAATGTCCTTCTCATAAAGCTCTTAATCGGTTAATCGCGATGTAAAATACGGGTATTACAGCTATTTAGGAGAGACCAGCTGGCTATCCCGAATAGGAAGTCAACGAGTTGAGGAACAAGCATTCACTGGTGAAAGTGTTATGGAATCACCATGGTGAGGAAGAAGCTACGGGAGTTGAAGACAAGTTCGTGGCTCAAGACTCGAGTTGTTTCGCCACATGCTTGAAATTTCTGGAAGAAATTTTTCTAAGGAGGAGGATGTAATACCCCGTCCTTCCTAAGCTTCGTGTTTGTTCAAGATGTTTTTCGAAAGGTCAAAAGGTTAACTTTTGTTTGGGTGATGCGACCATCACAAAACCTCAAAGGCTAGGAAGAGTGTCTTATGACCTAATTCATACTACTAAGTATGCAAGTTTTCACCACCCACTAGGGTTCGCACTGGGAAGTTATCGAAAACCGACTTTTTATGGGTCTTTCAAAAGCATATCTTGTTTATAGTCATTGTGTCCGTATTTTATTTTGAGTCCATGGGTACTAAATTTGTCTGAATTTGGAGTCCGCTTGCAAAAGATGCATCGCTATGCTGAAAAAGGACGCCACAGAAGAATGCAGCACCGCTTCCTATAAATAGAGGGCTAGGGCCTTCATTTTCAATGTTCATTTTCTTTGTATCTCTTTGTTTACGGACTAGCCGAGCAGCTCCAAGTACGCTGCGAAGTCACTGGAGGAGGGATCGAGCTGAGGCTCAATGGCGGCGCCATCGAGCCGCCGCCACCACCACCGACGCCCCCCCGACCTCCTTTTTGTTTTTATCCTTTCTTGTTTTGATTCTGCCTTTAGTAGATAGCATAGCATAGAACCCGAGTTTCTAAAGGGACGGATTTAAAACGGCCGGAGGCCGGACTATTTGGCCACCGACCACCGCCGCCTTTGTCGTCACGCCGACGGTGGCCGACGGGCCACCTTGGCTATGGACCCTTTAGGTTTTGAGTTTCGGGCAAAGTGTTCTACTAAAGTACCAATTCCGTTTTTTCGTTTTTTACGTTTTTGCATGTCGGGATGTTTTTCATCGTTTCGAGTTTCTAAAGGAAATACATGCTCGAGTTATCCATTTTCTACATAGTTTGTCATTTCATGTTCCTCGTTATGCATATTGCTTATGTTTTCATTTTCATGCATCGATTTTGGTTGGTTTATCCTGGATTTGAGGATATGCATCGATTTTTGAAGCTTCTTCGCTATTAAGATTTGTGTCAACTTGCACGCATGTATATTTTGAAGGTACCCTATTATAGGTTTTGATGCCCTGAATATATTTCCCTTCTGCATCGAGTTGATTTGAAAACCCGGAGAGTGCCAAATGTGGGTTTAGAAAGTCAAAACC
The DNA here is from genome assembly GCA_036937905.1 of Salvia rosmarinus. Lineage (NCBI taxonomy): Eukaryota > Viridiplantae > Streptophyta > Magnoliopsida > Lamiales > Lamiaceae > Salvia > Salvia rosmarinus. The sequence continues at coordinate 27,464 of JAODLM010000725.1, forward strand.
CCGCTTCACTCGATCTTCGCTGATCATGTTGTTGCTTTGCTTTGTGGAATGTGACTCCAAAAGTTGTTCCATATTGTTACCGTGTACCTACCAAAGGTGATCGTGAGGTCGCTGATCCGTGGATATTTCCCCTTGACGCCGAATCGCTCGTGTTGGGTTATATATGCTTATTTTGAGTTATTTACTCGATATTTCAAAAATAAAACATGTGTGCCGTGAAAATGTTTTAACAAAGTTATTACTATTATGGTTCTATTGTGATTGAGCACGGATCTCTATTCGTGGGTTGATCACTATCTTGAGTATTGATCGTAGGGATAGACCCCGAACTCGTGGTTATGGTTCCGCGGATAGACCCGAAGTCCACACGAAATGATAATGAAGTGGTTATGGTTCACGGGATGACTCAAGTCCACACCGATTTAGCCGGATGGATACGCTTTCGGGCAACGACCGGATATGTTCCCGACCGAGATATTGTGGGTCGGCTCGATATGTTCCGGGCCGAGAGATGTGATGGGCTGGCGGGATACATTCCGAGCCGTGGTTCTATGATGGGAGACAGTAATAACGGGTCAGGTATCAAAAAGGAAAATCTCTTTTTTCTTACTTAGAAGTGGGTTTACATTTTAAATCCTTCTAAGGTAAGTGCTTTGAACACGGCATCATGGATTTTGTTTTATGTTAAAAACCCTAGCTGAGTTCGCTTGTACTCACCCAAAACTCTTTTTCAAATGTTTTCATAGATGGAGGAGGTCGACGCGACGCCGAGGGGTCGAAATGCGTTTCTTTCATGCATTCGCCCGTGATGCATGCTATGTATATATACTCTATTGTTGATGTATTCTGTCCCTTTATTTTGCTCTATCATGGTTCCCTATTATGTTATTATGTCGTGAGTCTCGATAAGAGCATGCAATGTGGTTGATCGGTCAGTCAACATGATGTAATGCTATTTTGTTTCCTCAGCATTACTCATGTCTAATCAAGACCACGCTCATCAAGTTATGGTGTCGATATAATCGCTGGTGGATTGTTTGCTCACCCTCCCTTCTGTGATATGTCCTAGTTATAGAGGAAATGCCGTCGATTTTATGGTCATATCTTCTTATTATGTATGCTTTATGTATTCCCTTCCTAACCCTCATCCCTAATCACACCTCAAGATCCGTGCCTTCCTCTAATTGGGGCGTGACACCATATCCACTTGTTAACACTTTAATTACTTTATACATTTCTCCTAAATACCCGTGTCCAAAAAAACGGGACACTTTAAGCGGACTTGAGGAGTAACATTTAACTAACATGCGCATCTATGGTCATACGATGGTTCATGGTTATCAGAATTCCTTCAATTAAAGAATTAGCAAATGTGCTTTCATAAACTTCAACGCTTTTTAGTGATTATGATATTTTCTTCAAATTCTAATGAATTAAAGACTTGGGCATGACTTAATACATATAATAATATATCTTTTGATTTTTTTTTTGATTGTTCATTTGAGATACTAAATTTTGATTTGATCACGCTACTTCAATCTATATTTTATCACAGAAACTTAGACTGGCCAACTCTACCTAAGGTCCAGTCTTCTCGCAGGTCAATTCGGTCGGACCCGTATGACCAAACTCAGCCTATAAATATGTCATTATATCATTTGTTGTGATTAAATGTAGCATTTGCTATGAATAAATTATCACTTACGAATTAGCAACCTGAGCTTAAACCTACCTAACTCAATTGAACTTTGTCACTTGTATCACTTGTTCTGAATAAATGTATCACTTTCTTTGAATAATGTATCACTTGTTCTCAAGATAAATATGTCGCTTGTCTCAATAAATGGATCATCAGATCACTTATTATGAATATATGTATCATTTATTCTAAACAAATATATCACTTGTTCTAATATTTATATCATTTAAAAATTAGCATACCAACATTAACAAATCAGGGTTCGAGCCAGATTGACTTGCGAGAGGAATCATCCTTAAGTAAGGACAGTCTTACAGGAGTATACCCCATATTTTATTGGGAGAATTCTGTTTGAGTTGTCTCACCATCAGACAAATCAAAATCCAAATTTAAATTATATTCCAATCAATAACATAAATTTCAATGATATTTTGTGGTTACATATATTGCACCTCTTTCCATTCTCTTTAGTCTCTCTTATTTATTCATATGGATCCATTTGGTCGGCAAATATTATGTCCCGGAAAGTAATATAATTCCAAATTTTAAATTTTGTGTTTGATCAGTATTTTACTATATAAGGAAAGTAAAAGAATTTTGAAAACAAAGAAAGTAGGCAATATTTTATAATTTTACTCCCCAAGAAATCTTAGGTATTCTTTTTTGGGACCAAAACATAAATACACACTTTTGTTGTATACCCATTTACAAAAAATACTACACTGCATACCCTTTTTATTATTTTTATATTTCGCATGCAAATCAAATCAATTGATAATTTTGATGTAAGATTATCGCCTTGTTTAAAGTAGATTCAATTGATCAATATTTTTCTCCTCTCCATACTCACACCGACAACTCCTTTTATATCTCCTCTCCTGCGTCTGTTTTCCGTCGAGCATTTAAGATTGAAGCCTTTTAATTATCTCATCTCCCTTTCCTCTCCCTCGTCTGTTTCTCGTCGAGCAAATATCCCGAGTTTCCTCCTCATCTTGTTTCTGATCGTCAGCAAGAAGACTCTCTCATCTCTCATCGTTTGTTCCCCTCGGAGCTCCCCTCAGTGAGAAGGTAAATATTTCTTGCACCACAAAATTGAAATTCCCGTCGAGAACATATCTCTGGTCGAAAAAAATGATGTTTTTTGTAGGATAACGTGTTGCTTTCGGTCAACTAAGGTTGTCTTCGGTCGATCGAAGACAACCTTAGTCAATCGGAAACAAGAAGTTATATGTATATATTGGAAAATAGAATTAGTTTCCTGTTTTCGATCGACACAGGTTGTCTCCAGTCGAGGAAGGCTTCTCTCCGCTCGATCTTAGAGAAGCCTTCCTAGACCGGGACAGCCTGTGTCGATCGAAAACAAGAAGTTATATGTATATATTGAAAATAGAATTAGTTTCCTATTTTCGATCGACATAGGCTATCTCCGATCGAGGAAGGCTTCTTCCGTTTTTTTTTCCGATCGACACAGTCGCCGATCGAGGGAGCGCTTCTCCGATCGACCGGAGAGGCCTTCCCGACCAAGATGTACCGTGTCGATCGGAAATAGGAAATATTATGTTTTCCAATATAAATACCAATATTTTTGTATTAATTGAATTTTCTAATAATTAGGTATTAATTGAATTTTGTAATAATTGTATTAAACCATATTTTGTCGAGTATTTTCAAGAAAGGAGGACAATATGTCTGACTTACCAATAGGTTTTCAGCACATTATTTTGAATAAATATAATGCGCTTTTTGATATGTTTATTATTTAGTATGATTTTTACTTATTTTTCATATTTTATGCATGCTTTTCGTGGTTTGTTCTATTTATGTGGTCGTTTTGATTAGTATTTATCGACTCAAACTTATTTGGTTTGTTTCGATATTTTATAGAAAAATAGCATTAAAAAGGATGAAATGGATCTACCAAGATTTGAAGAATATTGAAGAGTATCTCGATAGGAGTCCGTAGGCACAAGCGGATCATATTTCAGAGTTCAGACGAATGAGAACGAAACGAATCATCAAAGTTGCGCAGTGCGCCTGCCGCACGCCGCCGCCCGCCCATCGCACGACGCCTCACCACCGTGTCCAGGCCGCCACTCCAAAGACCATGCTTCACCAGGCTGCTGCACGCCGCTCCTCAACATCGTGTTAGTCCGACGCCGCCTCCGCCGCCGCCACGCCCGCATCGCTTACTCGCCTTACCGCCATCCCATCGCGCCGTCAGACGCTGCGCATCCAACAAGACATCGCCCAAAGGCTCGCCAACACACCCCATCCATCATCCGCCGGCTAGCCTCAATGCTCGCCTCATCTCGCCTCCCCGACGCTGCCTGCCCAGCAAGGGCCCCGCCACCCAACCATGCTCGCCATCTCATATGCTTCAGCCTGCTCGCGCTGGCTTTCCTGGTTCGCCCAGCCTGATAGCGCCAGATCCCGGGCCGCTCAAGACTCCATCCATCCGGTGCTCGAACCTGCCTCAAAGGCCCGCCCAAGACTAGCTCGCCCAAAGACTCCGCCCGTGACGCCGCTTCTCCAGCCGCCCCCACAAATTGTGGCTCAGATCAGATGTCCCGCGCCTTTGCTCAAATTTCTTCCGGCTGGGTACCCTTCCATCTCATTCCAATGGCCGCTCGCGTCCGACGTTTCGCCTCCGTCCGACACCGGGTACCTCTCGACCATTCCAGAGTCATCCCCGTGTCGATTTCATATTGTTCGATCATTGGCGGCATTTTGGGCCTATTTTCGTGATTTTACGGGCTTTTTCGACGGGTTATTTAAATAGAGAGCAATGATTCTCATTATCATTCCATTCACATGAAATTTCTTCTTCTTTTTATCTATTTTCTTTTCCTTTTCCCTTTCATTTAATTATTGTGCTTGGATTAACAATTTGATTCTTCAATTCTGGATTTTGGAAGACAAATTTATCTATAATGGTTTGTAAGTTTTTCTCATTCCATTATGTCTATGTAATTGCTATGGGGATAATTTCTACCATGAGATGAATTATTGATTTCTAGGAAAATAAATGTTGGATTTGTTCTTGTCTTGAATCGTGATTGTTATGTTGATGATTTTTAATTTCTTATCCATATAAAAGGATTATTTCATGAAATTCAAACACGGGCTCGAAAGAATAGTTTAGGTTGATTATGTGCTTCGTTTGATTATGAAGTAATACGAGAGCAGTTTTATGATAGATATAAGTTTGACAATGAGCGAGGTCGAGAGATTAGTTTGTTGTTGGGTAATTAATATATGTGGATAAGTGTTTGCTATCGTGTGCATTTGTGTTCGATTATCCTTCAGAGTTGATGGCGGCAGGTTGAAAGACTAGTTATCATTAATTTTAGTCTAACATCGACGGGTCGAGACTAGTTATTATTGAACGCTAGGTGAGAGGCGTGAGTGGTTTATGCATTGTGTACTAGTCCTTGATGCATTAATAACGATGATAGATTTTCAACCCCGAACACCGCCTCCAATTCCGTATCCGCCAATTTCTCTTGTTGTTCAAGTGCATCCGCTTTCCTACTTTATTTTCTTTCCTACTTTCGTACGTTTCGTGACAGCCCCATTATTTTAGGACGTTGGTATTTCTTTTATGTTTTTGTGTGTGACATTAAACCATAGCCCTGTTAAGCCTTCCTCGCGAGATTCAACTTGGGTCGATTTTACTGCTCTATAAGGATCTCGTACAATTTGTGAGCGACTTAAAAGAACAATTTGGTTGGAACAAAATTTTGGCGCTGTTGCCGGGGAAGACTTTAGGCTTTTGGTTTTATGTTGCTTTGTTTTCCGTAGTTCCTTTTATTTTTCTGTTTCTTCCCCTGTGCTTCTTTTTATTTTTTATTTTTTTCTTTTTCTTTGTTAGTATTTTCTCCCACAGGTACGAGTGATCTTGTTTTTGTAGTTGGTGTCTCATAATGCACGGTTACCAACGCATACAAGTATGGTCAAACACACCGATGAGGAAAGCTCGTCAGATTGGGCAAATTCTTCACGAAGAAGGAGGCCAATTGACTATTTTGAGGATACCCGCCATGTCATGAAAGCATTAAGCCTATGATCCCTATTGAGGCTTCTTCCAAGTTCTTCATGTAGTGAGGCCTCTTATTCTAGCAACATCATGTTCAATGACATTGAGGATACATTGCATACTTTCATTCAGGCGAGTCAGCCGGTGAAGCCAACATTGGAAGACACACTGACGTCTTTCATGCAGACGAGTCAATAAAGGTTCGAGATGGTGGACGTATCTATCGAGAGTTTAGTGACCCAAGTCAGTCAGTTAGCCAGGATAGTGGAAGAATAGGTTAATGTTTGGTGTCATTTTGTGCTTATTCTTGGTATTGTTTTGCATGTTGTCTTCATTAGTTTATCCAATTTATGCCGTTAGTTCGATTATTATTTATCGTTTCGGACTTACTTGGTTCATTTCAATGTTTTGCAGAAAATCGGCATTAAATAGGATTAAATGAATCTACCAAGGATCAACTACAGTGAAGAGCATCGCGATTGGAGTTCATAGGTGAAAGTGGATCGTAATTCTGAGATCGGACGCGAGAGCACGTGTCGACGAGTCCATGTTGCGCCCGAGCGCCCGAGCGCCCACGCGACAGCACTCGCTCACTCCGCACACCCGCTCTCGCTCACCCCTCGCCCGCACGCAGCTTTGCCCTCCGAGCACCGGCTCACTCCGAGCGCGCGTTCGGGTTTTTCCTCGCGCGCTCAGAGTGAGCGCCCGCTCACCGTCTCGCACACCTCACTCCGCACGTCCAGCCTTTCTCGCCTGCATGCCCAGTCCCGCACGCCCGCACGCCCGGCGGCCGGTTCACCCGAGCTGCTTCCCACTTACTCGCTGCTCGAGTGAACGCCGGCTCACTTCCGCAGGCGCCGCCCGCCGCCTCCGCGCGCCGCCACCCAAGACGCCGCCTCCCGAAAGGGAGTCGCTTCACCAAGGCCACCGCTGTTTTAATATATATACGTTATTTTAGGTTATTTCCGAGTTCGATCGACGATTTTTTTCGCTTTTTTCGACATCGCGCCGTTGGAACAAAGATCGATCTCGTTTCTTCAATTTTAGTCAATTCGTATATGGTTTAACATCCCGTAATCGGTACTTAGTTCTCTTCAATTTTATTTACGGATTCTCGCAATACCTGTGTGATTTTAGATTTGAATTGAGAGTAATTTATCACTATTTTGTTCCGCCGTTTTGATCGCTTCATCTACGTATTGATTCATCCCGCTTGTATTTAATTCCTGCTTTGTTTGGCTCTCGATCGCTTCTTGCTTTCCGTTTTAATAATCAATTTTATGCAAGTGGAGTTGAACTCGATTTCATGATTAATCGCTCTTCGTGAATCTCATCGCTTCTTGTTTGGAGATCTTATTTAATTGCTTTGATTTGTTTCCCATTCCGTGTTTAGTAGATTATCATCTGTGGTTTGACAACCTCTAGTTTAGATCTATTGCTTAATTAGTTTAGCTCGATTGACAAACTCTTGCTTAGTGTAATAACCCGCAGCTTTAACAACCTAATTACGGTCTTTAAAACCCGTGAAATAAAATTTTTCCGTGAAATCAAATCATATATGAAATCAAGTATGATTTCAGTTGTTTACAAGGAATAAATTTGTTACACACTCACCAAAGTCGTTGAATGAAAGAAATCGAAAGTTTTAACTTTTGTCTCAAAGACATTTTAACGCATTTAACGACATCGACTATTGAAATGTCACGATATTTCTTAAGCAATCAAGTTGGAATTATATTCCATTACTAATGGAATATTTTTATAATGAGATTACTAGTATTTACGACCATTTTAAAGATGAGTCGACACGTAACGTTTGAGACGCTTTTCAAACGCCAACGCTTAGAGATAAGATGAACGATGGTTTTAATGATCAAGAAACTTTAGGAAATTATTTCCTATGATATCCTTATGACATTACGGTACTAATAAGCATTTAATTAATGCTTGAACATTAGAATGAATAAAAATCTCAACCTTAGTTTCGAAAACCCTAATATTTTGAAATTAGGGTTTTCTTCGAAAATTTTTGCTCTTTTTAATTATCCTATGCTATAATTATTATTTAAATCATGTACCAAGGTGCACAAACTTATGAATGACATGAAATAAAATTTTTAAGTTATGATTAAACCAAATGGCCGATAGCCATTTTTCTTGTGCATAAGTTAAATTATTTTCTTCTCTTATGCTATTTAATTAACCTATGATATTAAATATCATCTAAATCATATATTATGATTTATAAATCTATGATTAGCATGAAATCAAAATTTTAACCATTAATCGCCTAATGGCCGAGAGATACATATATACGGGTATACAAATTTAAATTGTGATATTTCTCCACTCATGCATGTATACTTATATATTTTTTAGATTTTATACCAACAAATCTCCCACTAATATTACATTTTAACTATTTCCAAGATAGTGTGTAAGACACTAATGATTGGGAACCCATTAGTGAATAAACTAGTATTAAAATGTGAAGAGTCTTGTGTTGTATTGGGGGAGAGAGAGAGACCGAGAGTGAGGGGATAATAGGGGGGGATGATTTCAGTTTTTATTCATTTTTCCACTCATCACTCAAACACTCTACACCCATCTCTCTCTCCAACACTCTCAAAACTCTCTCTTCTCTCTCTTATTTTCAGCCATGGCCGAGCTCCTCTCCACCCTTCAAGCTTGAAATTTTTCTTCCTCTCATCACCACACAAGTCCATAGTACCTTATACATTGTCTCTTTAATCCATATACCTAAGGTAGGTTCGAAACAAATGGATAGTTGTTCTTGAAAAATTTCCTAAGTTTCAAATTTTGGTTCGAACAATGCATGTGTTCTCGATGATCTTAGTTGGTAATGTTTTGCTATTGCATGTGTATAAATGTTAAGAAAAGGGATTAGGTATGTGTTCTTGTTCTTCAAAAGTATTGCATGTAAGGTTTTGTTCAAAGATTTTCAAACCATGGCTATAATGTGTACTAGGTTATGTAGCAATAAGTTTGAAGCTTTGAGCATGTTCTAAAAATCTATTCAATATGTATGAAAAAATTATGAAAAGGCCGAGACCTATGAGAGGTTGTATGGTTTTGATTTTATGATCTATGAGTTAATATGTGACTATAGTATTTATTTGAAATTTTTTGAAAAATCTATGCTATTGTTCTTCTTGAAACCGAGAGCTTATAAAAAAAATTAGTAGGTGCATGATTTTATTTGATTACATGCAATGTGATATTATTGATTATAGATGTATTGGAAATGTATATGAATTAATGGGGAATTTTTGAAGCACTCTTGCTATTTTTTTTTTTAGATATAACCTAGACATATACATATGTATATATATGTGTATGATTTCATTTTGTACATGCAAGGTGTTAATCTTGTGTTATGATGAACTAAGAGTGTATGTACATTTGTTGGAAATTTTAGAAGATCAATTCTATTTTTCTTTAAATAACCGAACATATATATATAATTATATGTTAATGAATCATTTTTATTTGAGACATGCAAGAACATATAATTATTCTATGATGTTATAAAAGTCTATAGTGATTTAATTAGAATTTTTGGAAAAATTCTATCTATTATTTTTAAAAAGGGCCGAGACATGTATATATATATATGTTAGTGTGTGAATTTATTTCATGATATGCAATAGTATATTATTGTTCTAAGGTATGAACTATACACTATATGTTTTAGTTAGAATTTTGAAAATTCTATGTGAAATATTAAAAAGAACCGAGGCATATATGTATATATATATTGATGTATGATCTTGATTTGTAACATGCAATGGTATATTATTGATGTTGAGTATGTTTTATGCATCCTATGTTTTTGCTTGAATTTTTAAAAATCAATTACAATTTTATTCAAAAACCGAAAGCTTGAGCTAAGTTTGGTGATGAATAAAATTGTTCTCGATGTATTTTATGGTGTTACATTGTTACACTATAGATTATGTGCATATTGTAATTTTGGAAAATTTTATAAAATAATTTGTTAAAGCTTATGAAGAAGTTCGAGAGTTATGGATATTAATTACATGATATAGCTTTGTTATACAAGGGATTATATGACATGAAATGTCATAAACTAAGGTTTAGACCATGTATTAATTTATCGAAATTTTAGTGAAATTGTTAGCATTTTATTAAAAATGCCGAGACCATATATAAATAATAAGGTAATGATTGGACAATGTTTGGTTGATATTATGACATATTAATGACCATAGTGTATAATAATACACTATATAATATTAGAAAATTTTTAAACATCATTTGGTAATTTAATATAATTACCGAGAATATTTAAAGATTTTCAAGGAATTTTAAATCCTTTTAAATCAAGTTTATTAATAAAATTATATGTCTAATATTATTTTAAACATATTTGGAAATTATGGACAATTTTCGAAAATAATTGATTGTCAAAATTCAAAATAGCCGTGAGCTATTTTAAAAATAGAAATAAGGATTTTTAATCCTTAAATTCATTATTTATAATGAATTATATGTTTAAAAATTATTTTTAAACATATTAAAACAGTTTATAAAAAGAAATCAATTGGAAATTGATTTTCAAAAGAATTTAGTACTAAAATAAGACTTAGTAATTAAATTACCAAGAAAAGTCAAAATTGTTGACTTTTGAAATCAACGCACGAAAGACGCTCGATAAACACGCTAATATGCGAAGACGATCATTTGCTAATGATATCATCGTTATATGAAAAGATTTCATGTTTAAAGTCATGAAATCGAAAAACGTGAGAAAACGCTGGACCATTTACCAAAAGGGTAATTGGTCATTTATAACACATATCTCGCTTCTATCAAGAACCAGAAATGTTAAATTGATACGCTTGAGAAACTAATTAAATTTATTAAGGAATTCAATTCACGCCGATACGAACCATCGAATTGACTATAGACTTCAGAAGTCTCGAACCACGTAAACGACGCACTAAAGCATCCTTTTATATAAAGGCGTGGACGCCGACGCACCACCGGACGCCGACGAGTAAGGAAAACGTTAAAGACGATCAATAATTTCCTGTGTGGGCTTTATTACTAAAATGTAAAAACTTTGTCGCTTCTTTTCAACCGCCTTGTTTACGATTTTCAACTTATGCTAAAATTCTTTAAATGATTACCGCCAAAATGTTTACGCTTGTGTATCGTATCCTATCCATATATGATGTGATGTTGATGGGTTATTCCCAACTTATGAATGAAAATCGATATCGGATCCTATGCCGGAAGGCTTATACCGCTAGGATTAACGTACACCGATGGTGACCCAGCCGTAAGGACACCACGGTCGGTCACGGGTCGTAGAAGCGAGGCCTCCTTCACGACTTTCGACTATGATAACAAGATGGAATGTTAATGCGGATATGGATCACGTGACACCAAGAAACCGCCCAAGCAACTTTTACAAACTCGTGAAAATATTTTAGTAAGACAAGACATTTTCAAATAAAACCCTCGTGACTTACCACTATATCGCGTAGTAATTCAATGAAAATAAAATGTTTTCGCATAAGTCCACCTGGTACAAATTTTGTACTTAGCCCCGCATGTTTGTTTTAAACGCAAGGTGTCGAGCTCGCTGTCGGTGATGGATGGCGAGTGTTGAGAAAGCCATATGTCCTCGATGTTCGTTAGAATGGATAACCTCAATACATATCGCCATATATGTATTCACACACTTTCCGCCGCAACTCGAACTGCTTTATTTTCATGTCGATATTATAATAACGTGAACTATCGAGTCCTTCGATCGCCATATCCTTTCGATCCGATGGCTAACCCTTTGAACCGAAATGTTAGAAGTGTATGTTAAATCTTAAGTTCTATGTTCTCATATGATATGTCCTATCGCGACAATCGTCCGTATCTTTGAACACTATTCCTAGTATTAGTCCGCCACCCGGTCAACCCGAGCGGGTCGTGATGTAGTGGTATCGTAGCGTTACTCTTGAAACCCCATTTTTTCTAAAACTAAGTCTAGATTGAGTCACTGACTTCTAGAAAATCTATCGGCTATTCTCAACACTCCATCACATCGAGCTCAACGAAAAAGGTAACTAGTTTTATTTGAGTTTATGAAATGAAAATTTTATATGTTGACCAAATTTGAAAAGATTTCAAGAAAAGGAAAAGGAAAGTTGTAATGTGATGATGATCAAATGATGAGTTATGAATGAAAAAAAAAAAAAATTTTTTTCAAAATCCTAAATTTTGAAATTTGATAGCAATGATATGAAGTGATTAAGTTGAAATGTATGTTTGAAATGAATCATGATGATTAAAGACGAATGTATGAAAACAAGATGATATGTATGATATGTATGAACTAAGTATGATGTGGTTTCGATGTTATGCTTATGAATTATGAAATCTATGTTGATAACAAAGTATGCTATGCTCTTGAGAAGAACGTAGACTATATAGGAAGATGATCACATAATGAAAGAAAACAAAAGAATGATAGGAAGCATGAATGTGTCTTTAATTCCGGTTTTGAACGGCGTGAGGAACGTAAAGATGATCGAGAACGACGCTGACTATGAAGAATGAAGAAGGTAGATGATGTATCACAGTTAAAGCGAGCGATCATAACCATAATTTCAACTTGCGTGACCGTGGACCGAGATTTCACAACGACAAGCCTCAATTTGACGACGTGGACGTAATAATTATACTAAGTCGGCAGTAGCCATAGCGCAGTATGATGTCGTTGTTGGCACCTTCTCAAACGTTGTTATAATCGCGAAAATTTTCTGCACTGCGCAGTAAATTTGTTTTAACCGCATTCCCTCGATAGGACTCCGCTTTACGATGGTTTTCGTTGAGTACTCCTAACGTTCTGAACTTCATTTGTTATGAAGGACAGAATCTGTGTTTCCATCTCCCAAACACAGTAGAGTCTGGGTAAAGTTCAACTTGAGTTTTAGATAGAACCAAGGACTCTATAATACCGTAGCTTAACATAGCAATAGGAGTTTTGTTTACTAGGTGGGTTAAGAATGTTTGGTTATAGGTCAATAGTTTATCCTAGTTGATTAATTGAAGTACTAAGCTACCCTATCTCGCTATCGGATATTAGTAGTGTCTAACGGTTAGTTTTGATCATGACAGATAGAGAAAATGCTACATTGCGAGGAGGAGGATAGGACCTAACCCGACCCCGAGGAGACTATCCGTGATCTATCGGAAAGTCGGATGTGTGCCGCGAGGATTTAGGAGAGTTTCGATGTATTACTTTAGGTTGTGGAGGAATGCAAGAGTATATGGCGTGACGGACTACGATGGCATTAAGCGCCTTCTTACTATACTTCCATGTGATTGGGAAGACTACGCCGTGAGGTTTCGGGATTACATTTACCGTACATCGAGGATATGACTTGATAGGTGATCTACCCAGTTCATCGCCCACCGACATACGTGATATAGATCTATGGCGCAGCACCGAGAGGACCTTATCTCCTCCACGGAGTATACATGGCGTGATGAGTCACCCGAGTGGTTGACAACGAGGTTCCACGGATTGTTGACCCAAAGGTACCACGATATCGGATTGATGAGGGCAGACTTGTTCAAGCGGACTGAGCAGCCTGCACTCCAGAGCTTGGGAGCCCCTCGCTTTCCCACCTTGATATTCGGACATCCGTGCTCACCACTTCCGCCTCTACCGATGGCAGCACCTTACCGCCAGCTGAGAGTTTCCGCCGACAAGACGGATTAGTGTGACAGCACTCTTGATGGGTATAATCCCATCCATGACAAGCCACATCCGATTCGTGGATTATGGTCCATCAAGGGACATCCCGATGGTAGAGTAATGGAGCTGGACCCTAGAGCATATGGCTGTGGTGATGACTGGACGAGGAGGAAGAGGATCCCGAGGAAGATGAGGAAGATTCGAGGAGTTGATGTAGATAGTGATGTTGATGTAAATTTGAAGGATTATGTTATCTATTTTATGTATGTTTTAATTATGCTTTTGAAAACTCGAATGCTGGGAAAACTGAATTTTTAAGGCTATAAAGCCATTGTGCATGACTTTAATTTTTGTAAAGCCTTAAGGCCGATATGTATGGCCTTTCTTTCAAATATTTTGAAGCAAGTATGTGAGTAATCCTTGATATAAGGGCTTGTGTTTGCAAAGTATGTTATCTATGGTGCTTTTGCAATCAGATGTATGTGTGATCCAAGAGGCTTTTGCAACAAATTTATGTATGACAAGAATGAAATGTTTTATTTAAGTTATCGCTTTCAAAAGGCTAAGAAATGAAATTTGTACATATTCAAGTTATAAAATGATACATGATGCTAATGATATATTTTACACAATGTAATGCCTCCTAGACAAGATCCCGAACGAGAAGTAAGAGGCAGAGGCGCACCTAGGAGACGAGGTAGAACTCCGAATAGGAGGAATGTGCTGTACTCAACCACCTCCACCTCAACCCCGATCAGCAGGATGAGGAACCGTTTAAGACAAACCCTCCTACTTTCAATGGGAAAGGTAGTCCGAAGATGCCGAACAATGGACGAGAACCATCGAGAGAATTTTCACATTTCTAAGGTGCACAACACAAGAGAGACTATCATGTAGCCTTCCAGCTAAAGGGGCTCGATTGTGGGAGGCCAGAAGAAAACTTTCACAGCAGAGCGTATGGAAGAATTGACATAGGAAGATTTTAAAAGGAAGTATATGATAAGTATGTACCGAAAAGTTACAAGAAGAAGAAGGAACATGAATTTTTCTTGTTAAAACAGAAAAGATGTCGGAATCGACACGACCGCACTTTTGCTAAATGTCTAGATATGCATCGATCATGGACACGGCCTTAAAGATGGCCGAGAAATTTAGATCGTGGTTAAGGCCGAATAAGAATGTCTCTCACCGGTCTTGGAGACACGACTTATAATCGAGGCTCTTACACGAGCTGACATCGAGGCAAGAATGCCGATGATAAGTCGGATCATCCGATGCGTAATACCATGGACAGAGGAAAGAGAAATGGATACTAGCTTTGGTAATAGCAAGAGGGAAACTTTGAAAACAAAAGTAACAAACAACAGCGGGGGGGAACTCAAAGAATCAAGGGCAAGGATGGAGGAAGCCAACTTTATTCCTCCAAAGAAGGGACTACAAGAGCAAACAAGGGCTCTTCCGTGCTAAAATGCCGAAGATGCACACGGAATGTGCATGGCGGGCAAGGAAACTGCTTTTAGGTGCGTATGAAAGGACATTACGCAAATTTTGTCCGGGATACGCTCGAAACAATTGTAAGGTCGAACCAACCCGAAATGTCCAACCACCGAGGGCTATCCAATTCCACCTCAACCTCAACAAAGAACTATACCGCAACAATGGCAACAACCTCCACAACAACAAGAACACCACAACAACAATACCACAACAAGAAGGGCAACCACTTCAAAGAACGAAGACAACAACCACAACGGCAACGCCAGAGGCAACAAGAGCCTGCATAACAAAGAATAGCCCAAAGAAGGCAAGCCACGCCACGCCACCTACCTCAAGTTAGGGCGATGCTTTGCACCGCAACAAACGAACAGACTGGGGAAACCTCGGTGTATGGGAATTCTTCTCAACATACCGTTATAGTATTGTTCGACACAAAAGCCGCACTCTTTCATAGCAAAATCATGCGAGATCGCTGGGACTTAATGCTATAAAGGCAAATCAGATATGGGAATCTCTTCACCTATAGGAGGGATTATGATCACATATTATTTCTCGCCGAACCCAGAGTTGAACTTAGGATCACCAAGTGGTTCTAGCAAATAATTTGAACATAATGTCCATGGGGACGAGATATAATCCTAGAATGGATCGTTAGTCGCAAACCACTCCACGATTCTTTGCAAGGAAAGGAATATCATTTCATTTTCCCGGCAAGAAGCAACGATTTCCATGGAATCGCACGGGAAAGAGAGTTCCAATTGTGTCCGCATTGAAGGCAAGGAAAATGATGAATAAGAAGGATACCATGCTTTTCTCGCTTACCGAACGGAGAAGAAAAGTCGAATTGAAGATAGAAGACATAGAAATTGTCGTGAATTTCCGATGTATTTCCTAAGGATCTACCAGATTACCTCCCGACAGACAGCTTGAATTTACCATCGACTTGGGAACCGTGATCGCCCAGGTCAAAGGCACCCATGTAACGGCCCCAAAGGAATTGGAGGAATTGAAAATTCAAATCCAAGAACTGCTGGACCTAGGTTTCATCGCACCAGTGTTTTGCCTTGGGAGTTACCAGATTGTTCGTCAAGAAAACGATGGATCCTTAAGGATGTGTATAGACTATCGAGAGTCGAACAAGACGATGCTCAAGAACAAATATCCTTTACGAAGAATCGACGATTTGTTCGATCAATTGAGAGGAGCAGGTATATTTTCAAAAATTGATCTCAAGTCGATATCATCAACTCAAGGTACGACCTGAAGACATAGCTAAAACTGCATTCCGAGCAAGATATGGCCATTATGAATTTGTAGTTATGCCATTCGGATTAACTAATGCACCAGCTGTGTTTATGGACCTCATGAACCGAGTGTTTCATCCGTACTTAGACAAGTTTGTACTGGTTTTCATAGATGACATTCTCATCTATTCAAAAATAAGGAAGACCATAAGGAACATCTAAGAATGGTGTTACAAACTTTGAGGAATGAAAGATTATTTGCTAAGTTCAAGAAATGCGAATTTCGTCAAGGAAGTAATGTTCTTAGGACACATCGTCCGCCGATGGAATCAAAGTGATCCACCAAAGTGGAAGCAGCAAGAATGGAAATCACCGCTAACTCGTAATGAGATCCAAGTTTTCAGGTTGGTCGGTTATTATAGGAGATTCATTGAGGGATTCTCCAAAATAGCAAGACCAATGACCCGCTATTTCGAAAGGGAGTTAAGTACACTGACCGAGGAATGTGAGGCGAAGTTTTGAACTTAAAGAAAAGTTAACAAGTGCACCGGTATCGCGCCCTAATCGATAAAGAGTATGTGGTTTATACCGACGCCTCAAAGAACGGACTAGACGCGCTTTTGATGCAAGAAGAAAAGTAATAGCGACACACGACAACTTAGACCACATGAGCTAAACTACCCAACACATGATTTGGAATTAGCAGCAGCTGGTACATGCACCGAAAATATGGAGACATCATCTCTACGGAGTGAGATGCTAAATTTATACGCATCATAAGAGTTTGAAATATTTTTCGAGCAAAGAGATCTAAACACGAGGCAGCAGAAGATGGCTCAAACTAGTAAAAGATTACGATCGTGGTATTAACTATCACCCGTGTAAAGTTAATGTAGTAGCCGACGCCTCGAGTCGAAAAATCAAACTCATTTGGGATATCTCGACACAAGAAGATAAACTTGTCAAGAGTTCAAGAAACTAAGAATCGAATTGATTAAACAGCCAGAGACGATCGTGAATCAGATTGCCACACTCACCATGACACCGATCTAAGAAAAAGGATCATTGAGAGACAAATGATTGAGGAAAAGTTGAAAAGATAAGAGAAAGAGTGAGAATCGCTAATTAGAAAATTTCGCGAAGCATCGATAATGCTTTAATGTTCAAAGGAAGAATATGTGTTCCTCGATGATGTTGAGATTCGAACAACATAATGAGCGAGGCTCATGATACACCTTATACCGCCCACCCAGCAAGATTTAAGATGTACCAAGACCTAAAAGAGAAGTTCGTGGAAGGCATGAAACGAGATATAGTTTCTTTCAGAGAACATCGCTTTGTTTGCCAATGTGTAAAAGCTTTACACCAACGTTCCTACGGGAAGTTACAACCGCTGGGTATACCTGAATGGAAGTGGGACTAAATAACGATGGATTTCACACGGATTTACCTGTGTCAGAAAAGGAAACACTACCATATGGGTAATAGTGGATAGACTCACCAAGCGCGCCACTTACCAATTCAAAATACATATGGAGTCGATAGACCAGCCCAAATATATGTAAAGGAAGTGATACGCCATACATGGAATACCAAAATCCATTACATCGACAGAGATTCCAAGTTCACATCGAAATTTTGGACGAGCCTACAAAAGAGTTGGGAACAAAGTTAAACTTCAAGACAAAGATTTCACCCACAAACCGACGGGCGCCGAAGCGACAATCCAAACTCGAAGATATGCCGAGAACCGTAGTACTAGATCGAGGTGCTAAACGGAAGACATTTTACCTCTTATCGAGTTTGCTTACAATAATAGTTATCGTTTATTATCGATATGGCCCCATATGAAGCTTTCAGATGGCAAGAAGTGTAGATCACCACTTTACCGACGAGGTAGGTGAAAGGAAGATAATAGGCCGTAAGCGTGAATGAAATGATTGAAATCATCCGATGATTAGATAAAGAATCAAGGAAGCTCAAGATAGACAGTAAATCCTACGCCGATACGCTGTAGATCGGAGCTGCATTTTGAAGTTGGAGATAAAGTATTTTCAAAGTCTCCATCGGGGGGATCACAAGATTTGGTGTGAAAGGAAAACTAAGACCCCGCTTCACAGACCATACGAGATCCTAGAAAGAATAGCTCACGCCTATAAGTCGCTCTTCCGCCCAACTCGGGAAACGTGCATAATGTTTTTCACGATCTCAACTAAGGAAATATGTGTACGATCCAAAACACGTGATCCGTCAAGACGACGTGTTTCTCAATCCAGACATGAGTTATGAAGAAGAACCTATCGCAATAATAGACCATAAAGTTCAACAATTGAGAAATAAATCAATCTCACCGGTCAAAGTGCTGGAATCACCACGACAAGAAGAAGCTTCGTGGGAGCTAGAAGATACAAAGAAGGAACGGCACCCCCGCATTGTTCTTTATGTATACAAATTTCGGGACTAAATTTCTTTTAAGGGGGTAGATGTAATAACCCGCAGCTTTAACAACCTAATTACGGTCTTTAAAACCGTGAAATAAAATTTTGCCGTGAAATCAAATCATATATGAAATAAAGTATGATTTCAATTGTTTACAAGGAATAAATTGTTGTTACACACTCACCAAAGTTAGTGAATGAAAGAAATCGAAAGTTTTAACTTTGCTCAAGACATTTTAACTATTTAACGCATATCGACTATTGAAATGTCACGATATTTCTTAAGCAATCAAGTTGGAATTATATTCCATTACTAATGGAATATTTTTATAATGAGATTACTTAGTATTTACGCACCATTTTAAAGATGAGTCGACACGTAACGCTTTGAGACGCTTTTCAAACGCCAACGCTAGAGATAAGACGAACGATGGTTTTAATGATCAAGAAACTTTAGGAAATTATTTCATATGATATCCTTATGACATTACGGTACTAATAAGCATTTAATTAATGCTTGAACATTAGAATGAATAAAAATCTCAACCTTAGTTTCGAAAACCCTAATATTATGAAATTATGGTTTTCTTCGAAAATTTTTGCTCTTTTTAATTATCCTATGCTATAATTATTATTTAAATCATGTACCAAGGTGCACAAACTTATGAATGACATGAAATAAAATTTTAAGTTATGATTAAACCAAATGGCCGATAGCCATTTTTCTTGTGCATAAGTTAAATTATTTTCTTCTCTTATGCTATTTAATTAACCTATGATATTAAATATCATCTAAATCATATATTATGATTTATAAATCTATGATTAGCATGAAATCAGAAATTTTAACCATTAATTGGCCTAATGGCCGAGAGATACATATATATGGGTATACAAATTTAAATTGTGATATTTCTCCACTCATGCATGTATACTTATATATTTTTAGATTTTATACCAACAAATCTCCCACTAATATTACATTTTAACTATTTCCAAGATAGTGTAAGACACTAATGATTGGGAACCCATTAGTGAATAAACTAGTATTAAAATGTGAAGAGTCTTGTGTTGTAGAAGAGAGAGAGACCAAGAGTGAGGGATAATAGGGGATGATTTCAGTTTTATTCATTTTTCCACCATCACCAAACACTCTACACCCATCTCTCTCTCCAACACTCTCAAAACTCTCTTCTCTCTTATTTTCAGCCATGGCCGAGCCCTCCACCCTTCAAGCTTGAAATTTTTCTTCCTCTCATCACCACACAAGTCCATAGTACCTTATACATTGTCTCTTTAATCCATATACCTAAGGTAGGTTCAAACAAATGGATAGTTGTTCTTGAAAAATTTCCTAAGTTTCAAATTTTGGTTCGAACAACGCATGTGTTCTCGATGATCTTAGTTGGTAATCTTTTGCTATTGCATGTGTATAAATGTTAAGAAAAGGGATTAGGTATGTGTTCTTGTTCTTCAAAAGTATTGCATGTAAGGTTTTGTTCAAAGATTTTCGAATCCATGGCTATAATGTGTACTAGGTTATGTAGCAATAAGTTGTGAAGCTTTGAGCATGTTCTAAAAATCTATTCAATATGTATGAAAAATTATGAAAAGGCCGAGACCCATGAGAGGTTGTATGGTTTTGATTTTATGATCTATGAGTTAATATGTGACTATAGTATTTATTTGAAATTTTTGAAAAATCTATGCTATTGTTCTTCTTGAAACCGAGAGCTTATAAAAAAATTAGTAGGTGCATGATTTTATTTGATTACATGCAATGTGATATTATTGATTATAGATGTATTGGAAATGTATATGAATTAATGGGGAATTTTTGAAGCACTCTTGCTATTTTTTTTTTTAGATATAACCGAGACATATACATATGTATATATATGTGTATGATTTCATTTTGTACATGCAAGGTGTTAATCTTGTGTTATGATGAACTAAGAGTGTATAGACATTTGTTGGAAATTTTTAGAAGATCAATTCTATTTTTCTTTAAATAACCGAACATATATATATAATTATATGTTAATGAATCATTTTTATTTGAGACATGCAAGAACATACAATTATTCTATGATGTTATAAAAGTCTATAGTGATTTAATTAGAATTTTTGGAAAAATTCTATCTATTATTTTTAAAAAGGCCGAGACATGTATATATATATATGTTAGTGTGAATTTATTTCATGACATGCAATAGTATATTATTGTTCTAAGGTGTGAACTATACACTATATGTTTTAGTTAGAATTTTGAAAATTCCTATGTGAAATATTAAAAGAACCGAGGCATATATGTATATATATATTGATGTATGATCTTGATTTGTAACATGCAATGGTATATTATTGATGTTGAGTATGTTTTATGCATCCTATGTTTTTGCTTGAATTTTTAAAATAAATTACAATTTTATTCAAAAACCGCAAGCTTTGAGCTAAGTTTGGTGATGAATAAAATTGTTCTTCGATGTATTTTATGGTGTTACATTGTTACACTATAGATTATGTGCATATTGTAATTTTGGAAAATTTTATAAAATTATTTGTTAAAGCTTATGAAGAAGCCGAGAGCTATGAATATTAATTACATGATATAGTTTGAACACGACCCCACCCGAATGACCCGAGTGAGCGGACTATTATTAGAATATGGAACTTAAGATTTAACATACACTTATACAATTTAGTTCAAAGGGCTTAGCCAATGATCCAAAAGATATAACGATCCAAGGTTTATAGTTCACATTATTTTATTATCCAACATGAAAATAAAACAGCTCGTAGTTTGCAATGAAAGGGTGTGAATACATATACGACGATATGTATTCAAGGTTATCCATTTCTAACGAACATCAGGACATATGGCTTTCTCAACATTTCTCCATCATCACGATCGAGCTCAACCCGCACATTTAAAAACAAACATGCAGGCTGGCACAAAATTTGTACCAAAGTGACTTATGCCGAAAACATTTCATTTTCGCTTAATTACTCGCTAATATAGTGGAAAGACATAGGGTTTTATTTGAAAATGCCTTGCGCTACTAAAATATTTTCACGAAGTTTATAAAAGTTGCTCGCCAAGCATTTTCTTCAGTACGTAATCCATATCCCTTATTATCATGTCATCACATTATCATAGTCGAAAGTCGGAATGAGGCCTCTTCTACTTACCCCGCGATCGCCGTGAATTGTCCTTACAAGACACACACCATCGCAGTACACGCTAATCCTAGCTGTATGTTCTTCCCAAGATAGGATCCGATATCGATTTTCATTCATAAGTTGGGAATAACCCATCAACATCACATCATAAATGGATAGATACGATACACAAACGAAACATTTTCGCGTAATCATTTAAAGAATTTTAGCATTTATCAAAAGCATCAGAACAAAGACACTTGAAAAGAGCAACAAAGTTGTTCCATTTTGCAATAAAGCCCACCGAAATTATTGTTCGCCTTTATCGCTTTTCCTTACTGCCAACGCCCACCAAAGGCCGCCATTCACACCTTTATATAAAAGGATGCTTTAGTACGTCGGTTTCGTAATTCGAGACTTATTAAGTCTTATAAGATAACTCGATATTTCATATCGACGCGAATCAATTCCTTAATGAATTTAATTGCTTCGTCACAGCACAATTAACATTTCGCTCTTCGAGAGAAACGAGATATGTGTTATAAATGACCAATTTACCCTCTTAGTAAATGGTCCAACGTTTTCACGCTTTCGATTTCACGACTTTAAACATGAAATCTTTTCATATTAACGTGATATCATTAGTAAATGATACGCCTTACGATATTTGCGTATTTATCGAACGCCTTTCGTACGTTGATTTCAAAAAAAGTCAACAATTTTGACTTTTTCTTAGTAATTTAATTACTAAATCTTATTTTAATATTACATTATTTTGAGAATAAATTTCTAATTGATTTCTTTTTATAAACTGTTTTAATATGTTTAAAATAATTTTAAACATATAATTCATTATAATAATGAATTTAAGGATTAAAAAACTTATTTCTATTTTTAAAATAGCTCACGGCTATTTTGAATTTTGTCACCCAAATATTTTCGAAAATTGTCCATAATTTCTAAATATGTCTAAAATAATATTTAGACATATAATTTATTAATAAACATGATTTAAAAGGATTTAAAAATCCTTAAAAATCCTTAAATGTTTTCGGTAATCATTATAAATTACCATATGATGTCTAAATTTTTTTTTTAATAATATATAGTGTATTAATATACACTATGGTCATTAATAAGTCATAATATCACTCAACCATTGTTCAATCATCACTTTAATATTAATACTAGGTCTCGCATTTATAAATAAATGCTTAAAATTTTGCTAAAATTCTAATAAATTAATATAAGGTCCAAACATTAGTCCATGACATATGTATGTCATATAAGTCATGATATAACATTTATATACCCTATAAATGGTATATAAGCTTTCGGCTGTTTCACTAAGTACATCAAACAATTTTTATAAAATTTTCAAACAATTATAATATGCTTATATATTATAGTGTAACAATGTAACACCATAAATATATCAAGAACAATTTTATTCATCACCAAAATTAGCTCAAGTGCTTTGTTTATTTGAACAAAATTGAATTGATTTTTAAAATTCTAACAAAACATAGGATGCATAAAACACAATTTAGAACAACAATATACCATCAGATGTTACAAAATAAAGTCACACACATATATACATATATATATGCTTCGCCTTCTTAAACAAATAGGTAGGATTTTCTAAAATTTTCAAATAAATCATATAGGGTGCATAAATCATACTCAAGATCAATTATATGCAATCGCATGTTATGAAATAAATTCACACTAATATATAAATATATACATGTTTCGCTTTTGAAAAAATAGCATAGGTTATTCCAAAATGCCAAATAAATTTCCATGTACTCAATACATCCTAGATCAATAATATCATCTTGCATGTATCAAATAAAATTATACACCTACCTATACACTTGTACATGCCTCTGTTCCAAGAATAAAAGAGTATGGATTTTTCTAAAATTTTCAAATAATTTCTATGAACTTATAAAACATCATAGGTTACAAATTCATGCTCAACAATTCCTTATAGCACTCGGCCATATCTTGCATTTGTCATACCAATTCACATAAATTTTAAAACAAATTTTAAGCTTCCAAATAATATGTTATACCCTCTTAGAACATCACATAGCCATGGATTCAAAAATCTTGAACAAAACCTTACATGCAATACTTTTGAAAAACAAGAACACATACCTAATCCCTTTCTTAACATTTATACACATGCAATAGCAAAAGATTACTAACTAAGATCATCAAGAACACATGCATTGTTTAAAACAAATTTCAAACTTAGGAAATTTTTCAAGAACAAATATCCATTGGTTTCGAACCTACCTTAGGTATATGGATTAAATAGGCAATGTATAGGCTACTATGGACTGTGTGTGGTGATGAGAGGAAGAAAATTTCAAGCTTGGAGGTGGAGAAGGCTCGCCATGGCTGAAAATAAGAGAGAAGAGAGAGTTTTTGAAGGTGTTAGAGAGAGATGGGAGTGGAGTGTGAGTGAAAAGGAGAAGTGAGGAATGAATAAAATCTGAAAATATCCCCTATAATCTCCCTCACTCTCTCTCTCTCCCCCAATACAACACAAGACTCTTCACATTTTAATACTTGTTTATTCAATAACGGGTTCCCAATCATTAGTGTCTTACACACCTCTTGAAATAGTTAAATATATTATACATATATAGTAGGAGACTCTCATAAAATCTGAATGTATACATATGTATACATGCAAATGTGATATAATTAAAATATACTGTTATATACATATACACTACACACGCTTTTTATGCCTATTTCACATTAAATAATTTAATTCATGCTAAACATACTCATATACATCATATAATATAACTTAGATGATAATTAATATCATAGGTTAATTAAATAGTAAAGGAGAAGAAAGAAATTCAACTTATGTACAATATAAACGCTATCGCCCTTTGATTAAATCATAAGTTAAAAATTTCATTTCATGTCACTAATAGGTATATACACCTTGGTATATGATTTAAATAAATAATCATAGCATAGAATAATTAAAAGGGTATTTCAAGAAACCCTAATTTCACAATATTAGGTTTTCAAACTAAGGTTGAGCTTTTACTCATTCTTATGTTCAAGCATTAATTAAATGCTTATTAATACTGTAATATCATAGAAATATCATAAGAAATAATTTCCTAAAGTTTCTTGATCATTAAGACCATCGCTCATCTTATCTCTAAACGCTGACGCTTAAAACGCCTCAAAACGCTACGATCGACTCATCTTTAAAATGGTCAGAATACTGTAATCTCATCATAAAAATTATTCCATTAATAATGGATTATAATTCCAAGCTTGATTGCTTAAGAATTATCATAACATTTCAATAGTCGATATGCATTCGACGTTAAAAACGTATTGTCGATAAAAGTTAATACTTTCGATTTCTTTCATTCACTAACTTCGAGTGAGTGTGTAACAGGAAATTATTCCTTGTAAACAATTGAAATCATACTTGATTTCATATGTGATTTGATTTCACGTCAAAATTTTATTTACTGTTTTAAAAGACCGTAATTCAGCTTTTAAACTCAGGGTTATTACAAGCTTTGTTATACAAGGATTATATGACATGAAATGTCATAAACTAAGGTTTAGACCATGTATTAATTTATTGAAATTTTAGTGAATTGTTAGCATTTTATTAAAATGCCGAGACCATATATAAATAATAAGGTAATGATCGGACAATGTTTGGTTGATATTATTATATATTAATGACCATAGTGTATAATAATACACTATATAATATTAGAAAAATTTTAAACATCATTTGGTAATTTAATATAATTACCGAGAATATTTAAAGATTTTCATGATTTTAAACTTTTAAATCAAGTTTATTAATAAAATTATATGTCTAATATTATTTTAGACATATTTGGAAATTATGGACTATTTCGAAAATAATTGATTGTCAAAATTCAAAATAGCCATGAGCTATTTTAAAATAGAAATAAGGATTTTAACTTAAATTCATTATTTATAATGAATTATATGTTTAAAAATTATTTTTAAACATATTAAAACAGCTTTATAAAAAGAAATCAATTGGAAATTGATTTTCAAAAGAATTTAGTACTAAAATAAGACTTAGTAATTAATTACTAAGAAAAGTCAAAATTGTCGACTTTTGAAATCAACGACGAAAGACGCTCGATAAACACGCTAATATGCGTAAGACGATCATTTGCTAATGATATCACGTTGACATGAAAAGATTTCATGTTTAAAGTCATGAAATCGAAAACGTGAGAAAACGCTGACCATTTACCAAAAAGGGTAAATTGGTCATTTATAACACATATCTCGCTTCTATCAAGAACGAGAAATGTTAAATTGATACGCTTGAGAAACTAATTAAATTTATTAAGGAATTCAATTCACGCCGATACGAACCATCGAATTCCGACTATAGACTTCAGAAGTCTCGAACCACGTAAACGACGCACTAAAGCATCCTTTATATAAAGCGTGGACGCCGACGCACCACCGGACGCTGACGAGTAAGGAAAACGTTAAAGACAATCAATACTCTGTGTGGGCTTTATTACTAAAATGTAAAAATTTTGTCGCTCTTTTCAACTATCTTGTTTACGCATTTTCAACTTATGCTAAAATTCTTTAAACGACACCGCCAAAATGTTTACGCCATGTATCGTATCCTATCCATATATGATGTGATGTTGATGGGTTATTCCCAACTTATGAATGAAAATTGATATCGGATCCTATGCCTGAAGGCTTATACTGGCCAGATTAACGGTACACCGATGGTGACTGCAGTCAGAAGGACACCACGGCCGGTCACGGGTCGTAGGCGAGGCCTTCACGACTTTCGACTATGATAAGACGGAATGGTAATAAGGGATACGATCACGACACCAAGAAACCGCTGCCAAGCAACTTTACAAACTCGTGAAAATATTTTAGTAAGCACAAGACATTTTCAAATAAAACCTCGCGACTTACCACTATATCGCAGAGTAATTCAATGAAAATAAATGTTTTCGCATAAGTCCACCGGGTACAAATTTTGTACTTAGCCCCGCATGTTTGTTTTAAACGTGCGTGTCGAGCTCGCTGCCGTGATGGATGAGTGTCGAGAAAGCCATATGTCCTCGATGTTCGTTAGAATGGATAACCTCAATACATATCGTCATATATGTATTCACACACTTTCCGCCGCAACTCGAACTGCTTTATTTTCATGTTGAATATTATAATAACGTGAACTATTGAGTCCTTCGCATCGCCATATCCTTTCGATCGATGGCTAACCCTTTGAACCGAAATGTTAGAAGTGTATGTTAAATCTTAAGTTCTATGTTCTCATATGATATGTCCTATCGCGACAATCGTCCGTATTCAACACTATTCCTAGTATTAGTCCGCCACCCGGTCAACCCGAGCGGGTCGTGACATTAGGTTTTCGCTTAATTCTCGATTTGAATTCTCGCTTGTTTCAAAAACTCATGTTGGTATTAGAGTGTTTAGGATTTAATTGTTTTCGTGAGCAACACGAACATTAGCCCTCTAAGTTTTCCTCGAGAGACCACTCAGGTCGACTTTCCCAACTATAACACCTCGCATTTATTGCAGTCAATTGAGAGTACACTTTGATTGAACAAATTTTGGCGCCGCTGTCGGGAAAACTTTAGGCGTATTGTTTGTGTTGATTTGTTTTCCGTGTTTCTTTTATTTTATTTTGTTATTCTCCAGCCATGTGTGATCTTTCTTGTTTGAGTGTTTTGTATGTTAGGTCGCCGCAGCCTAAATAGACCGCCATACCCCGCTGACCACACTCAAGAACTAAAAGGTCGCTTTTTCCAACTGGAGGAGTTTGGTACCACTTCGAGAGGTGAACAATGTGAGCGCTTATCACGCATCAACCAATTGTTGAAGATACTCCCCGCTGAGAGAGACGGGTGAGGATGCACGTGTTCGCGTGATTTTTATAGGTCGGTGATTGGGATCGCCACGCCCCAATTGTTCTGGACCGCAGCCCGAGATTACGAGTTGAAACCGAACCATTTTCACTCATGCCTACTTTCCATGGGCTTGCTAGTGAGGATGCTTGGGCTTTATAAGAGAGTTTTGTTTGGTTTTGCGCCCTTCCCGCCGGAGGACTAAATGAAGATCACCAAGATGCGGTGTTTCCGTGACACCCCGAAAGATAGAGCAAAGTCTTGGTTTCGCCTCCCCGCCAACTCTCTCAGAGAATCGAACGCCGTGGTCGACAAGTTCATGACGGTACTACCCGAACAAGAAGAGTCAAGAGTTGTGGTCACAGATCACGACTTTCAATCGACAAATGACGAGCCATTCCATGAAGCTTGGGAACGGTTCAGGACTTGTTGCAAAAGTGTCCTCATCATGCCTTGCCGCATTTAAATTTTGTATCAATTCTTCTATGATGGATCGACTCGTAGTTTCCAATACATGGTGGACAACGCGGGTGGAGACATCGGTTCTAGGACGGCGATGGATATCGCCGACATTTTTGAAGCCATGGCTGCTACTTCAAAATGTAAGTCCAATGAGGTGGAGAGCAAAGGCTCATGCCGTGAACCCTTCATACGACATGACTAAACAAGTGGTCGAGTTGATGAGGGAGGTACAAGAGTGAAATTGAGAAAGCCCGATCAACCAAACCAAAGACGAGGAATTTTAGAGCCTTGTGGAATTTGTAATGAAACCGGCATAACGTTGATACGTGCCCTAGGATGGGGAGCTAACCAATGAGGGCGAAGCGTAAGTTTATGCCATGCAAGGATTCCAACCCCGACAACAGCTCGAGTCTAATCAAGAACAATTTGCCTTGGGTGGAGGAATCAATCTAACGGGATGGAGAAATCGAGTCAAGGGCAAAATTCTAATCGAGCGCCCATCTGTAAGACCTTCACAACCACAAAGAATTTCAAGCAGCAGAGGCAATATCCACAAGAAGAAGAAGAACCCCCACAATGCTAGCTCGCAGAGAAGAATACCCGCAGCAAAGAAGCAGATCGCCGGGCACCTCCACCGCCACCGATGTGACGAACCAAAGAATTGATGTTCTAGAATCTACAATCGTTTATGGAGACACAAATAGACAGCTTGCTAGCTCACCGAACGAGGTACTACAAAGAAAAAGCAGTGGGAAGCTCCCTAGCCAACCCCACTGTGCTCAGTCACACCGCTTTGAGAAGTGGTCGTGTGATTGAGAATGAGGGGAGAACCGAGAGGCACTGAAATCTCAAGATGAAGAAACTAAGAAGGATATCGAGGTCCGATTGCATAAGGCAAAGAAAGCCTTATACTCCTCCGATACCTTTCCGCACCGCTAAGAAATGAGAAACAAGATCGAGTTTAACGAGTTCTACAAACTCCCCGCCCAAGGTGAATGTCAATTTGCCTCTTTTGGACGTGATCGAAATGTGCCACCCACGCCAAATTTTTCAAGGAGTCGGCTTCAAAGAAAAGGAAGTTTGAGAATATGAGAAGGTCGTGGTGTCCGAGGCGGCAAATTCCATCCCACAAAGATCGCCACCTCCCAAACTCCGGACCCGTGTAGTTTTATCGTTAAAATTGCTCTAGGTAATGGTAAGGAGGCTTCGCATGCTTGATTTGGGGCCGGAATAAATTTGATGCCTTATTCGATTTTTAAACAATTAGAATTACGCAAACTTAAACCCACTCGCATGTGTTCACAACTAGCTGATAGGTCCGCCGACATCCGAAGGGTATTATTGAGGATATTTTAGTTAAGGTTGGTGGGTTGATAGTTCCCGCTGATTTTGTTGTGTTAGAAATTGCGAGGTTAGAGAAGATGGAAAGGAGCACACATCGTTATTGGGGAGGCCATTCATGGCCACAACAAATACACTAATCGACGTTAAGAGTGGCACTTTAAAATGACCGTGCTTGGTGAAACTGTGTCTTTTCTCGTTAGGGAAAGTGTGATGTTTCCTTCTCAAATTCCATTGATGATTGTGCTTCATTGATGCTATTGATCCCTGGCCGAGAATGTGTTGTTGCAGAACATAGCCTCGAGGAAGTTTTTGCAAGATCGGTGACGAGGAAGAGTGGGCAAGTGAAGTTGCTAGTATGCCCAAGCCCGCCTAGAAATGAAAGAACCGCCGAGACACTTGAAGTATGTTTTCCGGAGGAGGAAATGAAAAGCCGAATAATCTCCTCCGAGCTCGATGTTGAAGAAGAAGAACTGCTTCGGCTCAAGAGGAATAAGCTCAGATTTGGGAAGTGGAGTCTAGCCGACATCAAGGGATCATCCAGCAACATGCATGCATCGATCACGCTTGAGGATGGAGTTAAACCAGTGATTGATGCCCGAGGCGACCGAACCCGATCCTCAATGGAAGTGGTGAAGAAGGAGGCTTCAAGCTTTTGATGGAGGGCTAATCTACCCTATCTCGACAGCGAGTGGGTTAGCCCAAGACATGTGGTGCCCAAGAAGGAGGTATCACAATGGTGGAGAACGAGAAAGGGTAGATGGTACCACAAGGGCTACTACAGGTGGCGATGTGCATCGACTACCGCAAGTTGAATGTCGCGACAAAAAGGACCATTTCCTCACCCTTTTATAGATCAAATGCTTGATAGATTAGTCGGACATGAATATTTCGCTTTCTTGATGGATTATCGGCTATTATCAGGTTGCAATTGCTCCGGAGGATCAATCCAAGACGGCGTTTATAAGTCCCTTTGGGACATATGCTTATCGGCGGATGCCTTTTGACCTATGCAATGCACCGCACCTTTCGCTGTGCATGATGTCAATCTTCTCCGAGATGATTGGAGATTTCGAGGTATTCATGGATGACTTTTCGGTTTTCGGATCTTCTTTCATGATTGCCTAGATAAGATTAATCGTGTGTTAAACGTTAGTGGAGAGCAATCTCACCTTAGTTGGGAAAAGAGTCACTTTATGGTTAAGAGTGGGATTGTATTGGGACATATTGTGTCTAGGAACGGGATTGAGGTCGACAGGCTAAGGTGGATGTAATTGAGAAATTACCTCCACCCGCTGATGTTAAGGGATTAGAGTTTTTAGGACATGCGGGTTTTACCGTAGGTTTATTAAAGACTTCTAAGATTAGCCAACCTTTATGCCATCTTCTTGCTCAAGATGTTCTATTCAAGTTTGATGAGAAATGTTTGCATGCTTTCAATTTACTTAAGGAGAAATCGACCATCGCCTCGTTGTTGTTGCCCCAAATTGGTCGCTACCCTTCAAATAATGTGTGATGCTAGCAATGTGGTCGTGGAGTCAGATTAGGTCAACGTGTGGATAAAATGTTACGTGTGATTTATTATGCTAGCTTAACTTTAAGTTTCGCTCAAATGAATTACACTACTAACGAAAATGAGCTTTTGTCGTTATCTTTGCTTTGGATAAGTTTCGAGCTTATATCATTGGTTCTAAGGTAATTTTTCATGTTGATCACGCCGCTTAAGATTTCGCTGACTAAATCTCGTGCTAAACCTAGATTAATTCGTTGGGTCCTTCTTTGCAAGAATTTGATATAGAAATCATAGATAGGAAGGGTAGTGACAATGGTGTAGTCGACCATTTGTCTCGCCTCGAATCCCTTTCGCTTTACCCGCACAAGAGAGTCTTGCCGAGTCTTATCCTTTTGAGCATGCTTTGGAAATCAATTCATCGCCTTGGTATGCCGATATTGTTAATTACTTGGTGTGTGGCTCCTTGAGACCGATTTGACTTCCCAAGAAGGAAGAGATTTTTAGTGTACGCAGAATTACTTTAGGGATGATCCATACCTTTTCAAACTCGGAATGACGAGGTGGTTAGAAGATGCATCCCCGATGAGGAGCAAGGTCAAGTTCTTAAGTTGGTCATGAAACCCATCATGGGGACATTTTGGTGGGCGAAAGACAACTTTCAAGGTGTCAGAGTGGTCTCTTCCGCCGACTCTTTTCAAGGACGCCCACCCTTCTATCTTCATGTGATGATGCCAACGAGTTGGGAATGTGGGAGGAGAAATGAGATGCCCCGAACAATATCCCGGTAGTTAAAATTTTCGACGCTTGGGGTATTGATTTCATGGGGCCTTCCCAAGTCTAATGGTTTTAAATATATCTTGCTTGTCAGAGATTATGTGTCCAAGTGGGTAGAAGCAATTCCCACGCGGACTAGTGATGCTAATGTTGTCTTGAAGTTTGTGCAGAGAACATTCTCTGCAGTTTGGTTTCCCCAAGGCGATCATAAGTGATGGGGGAGCACATTTCTGTAATAAGTTGTTCAAAAAGCTCATGGAGAAAAACGGCATCACCCACAAGGTGTCCACGCCATATCATCCACAAACTTCAGGACAAGCTGAGACAAGCAACAAGCAGATCAAGGGTGTGCTTGAGAAGACGGTCCAACCATCCCGGAAGGACTGGTCAATAAAGCTGAATGCTGCACTTTGGGCATACCGAACTGCTTTCAAGAGCATTTTGGAGATGAGTCCCTATCGACTTGTATATGGAAAAGCGTGCCATCTACCCGTTGAGATCGAGCACAGAGCATTCTGGGCGACTAAGGCCATGAATCTCGACATCACGTAAGCAGTAAGGGAGAGCTCTCCGATCACCGAACTCAAGAACTTGGACGAAGCATATGAGAACGCCCAGATTTACAAGGACAAAGTCAAGAGGATTCATGATCGGAGAATAGTCCAAAAGAGTTAAGACCGAATGAAGGTGTGTTATTTCAGCCTCGCTCAAACTTTTTCCCGGAAGCTCAACTCTGTGGAGGGCCCTATTTCGCTGAGGAGGTGTTTTCCCATGGAGCGGTTTTACAGCGCGACCCAAAACAAACGGATCTTTTATCGTGAACGGTCACGAGTCAAACCGCATTTTGATCGTGAGGAGTCGGAAGAAGTGGAGAGTTGCTCGCTTGTCGGTCCCCAATATCTTTGACCGGATTTATGTCGGGCTCACGACGTTAATCGAGTACTACGGGGGTTTACCCACGGATTTTTGCTCTTTTCTTTTCTTTATCCTTCGATTTATCCGTTTGGTTATCCCGATCTTTCTCTCTATTATTGCAGCTTTTATTGTTGAGATCCGGCGTTTAAAAGATGTACATGGGCCGCTCAAAGTTGGCGCTCAAGTTTTCCAAATGCTCGAGTAATACGAAGTTATTCACAACTGGCGCTCAATCAACCACCGCTCGTAAGGAATACAGAGACAATCATACCGGCGCTCAATCAACCAAATGCTCAAAAGGAATACGAAGCCATTCTAGTTGGCGCTCAATCGAACCGCTCGTAAGGAATACAAGAGCTTTTCTCATCCGGCGCTCAATGAGAACTGGCGCTCAAGATTTGGTCAAGAGTTTTCTCACCGGCGCTCAAGTGAACCGCTGCTCATAAATGGGCAAGATGTTTTACAGCTTGCGCCAAACCAAACCGACGCCAACCCCCGGAAGAGGCCTCTAAGCCGACGCTCGATCGTAACCTGCTCACATTATATATAAAAAAAAAGAAGAGAACCACTCGAACCGACGCTTGTTATGAACCGGCGCCATTGTGAGCGGGACTATATTAGGCACCAAGCCCTATTTTGTTCCAAAATCTCGAGGCTCAGCTGCCGCGCCTCCATAACAATTTCACCTGTGCTACCCGAACGCCCCACACCGTCCGTCCATCCGCTGTTCACTTCCAGAAATGGCTGCTCGCGAACGCCTGCACCATCCACCCAAAGCCCGGTGCAAGCTCAACGAGCGCCTGCTCTCCTTCCGCCCGCCCACAGCGCTGCGACGCCCTCTCCGCAACCCTCAAGCACTCACCACCTCTCACCGCGCGCGATTCAAGATTCCCAACGCCGCCCACCACCGAGCTTCTCTCGCCTCTCCGTGCCCACCTCTTGCATTCCATCATCTCATCACAAGGCCACAGGCCGGAGCTCTTCCTTCGCCGAGTCCCTCACAAGCAGCCTCACCCCGCACCCACCGCTTCACCTAGCTCGAGTTCCTTCCGGTATTTCAAGCATGGTTCGACAAAAATCCTCTCGCCTCTTTAGCTTAAACGAGCAAGAATCGATGAAGGTGCTTCGGATCAAGTGAACAACCCAAGATCTACGGGCGAACCACAATGCCCCATTCGCGATTTTTACGCCCAAGAAGGTATCTTTTACTCGTTATTCGCTCGAAAGATATCACCACCCACGCTCGCTTGATTGGAATATTTTAGCTTCATGGGTGTTGATGGATCCGTGAAACGATATTTGAAATTATGGGTCTCGCTTGGTTTGGCAACTAGGGAACCGTAAGATGGTTTTAAGAATATTGTTAGAGTTTTGTATGACACTAGAGCCCAAAGTGATGATTTTAAGTCCGTGATTCGTCGGTTGGGGAGACGAGATACGCTATTACACCTAAGGTCATGCGTGATGTTTTGAGTTTTCATACTAGCGGTTTTTCCGATGTACCAAGAGATTTCCTCTTGCCGAGACATGGAGGATTTTAACCTGTTTTGAAATTGTCATCAAGCAGCACTTCTAGTGCCTTTATTCAGACTCGCTTGGTTATAGCTCATAAGTTCCTAGCGCACAACCCAACAGGGAAAGAGCAGGCCATTAAAGTGAGTGCTCAAGAGCTTTTCCTCTTGTGGTGTGATGTGAATAACAAGAAGGTTTGCACAGCACCTTTCTTATGGCGCCGATTTGAGTTTATGAGGCGGCACCGTAAGGCCAAACTCTCCTTGAGCCAATACCCCTTCATTCTAGCCAAGTATTTTATGGGAATCACTAGTGATGATGGTCCTATTTCGGGCTCAGGCGTCATCGAGAATATTCCAATCACTTTCAGTGATTTCCGGTTGATTGCTTTTGACCCGACAACTTTGCTTCCTTATGAAGCACGGCGTACTGTCCAAGAGTATATCACGTTCAAGCAGAACCAACCGTCTGGGTATATTGTTGGTACTATCACCCCGATGGATGAAGATGTCCCCGAGGATCTGGGTACCGAAGCAGGAGAGACGGGACCTTGTGACACTCCCTTCCTGGCTTTCCCCTCCTCCCATCAGTCCCACGGCGACGCCTTTGGTGACCTTAGGGCGCATTTTGATACCAGCTTTGGCCAGTTTCAGCAGGCCACTTCACAGCAGTTTGGGGACTTTAGCTCCTCCCGAATCGAACTTTGAGAGCTATCGCAGCAGATGGGTCACAATTCACGTAGTTCACCAATCTTCACCTGTGGTTTCGAGAGTTCCGCATCGAGGTATATCGTTGTCTCGACGCCCAAAATCGCCAGCTCAACGCCTTCACCAATCTTCACAAGAAGCGCTTGGGGATTTCACAAGATGTTTACCATGCTAGACACCCATGAGCAGCATTTGGCTGACCTACAAGCCCAGTGGGACGCCTGGTCCCTATCCCACACGCCTCTCCACCACCAACACCACCGCCGGACCAACAGTGAGGCTTCACTATTGGAGAGTATGTATATATTTCCTTATTTCTTTTTGCTCTCGTCCTTTTTCGGTGGTTCGTTGTTTTCCTTTTGTGGTTTGTTTGTTTTTCCTTGTCTTTTCTGGTGCTTGCTGCAGGACTATCCTTGGAACTCGATGTCCACCCGACCTCCTTTTCTCTCACCGTTATCGTGGAAGTCTCGCTCTCTTTCGCCTTATTTTGTTGTTCATGTTTAGAGCTCGGGACGGTGCTCATCTATGTGTGGGGGAGTTGTTGATGATATGTTGTATATGTTGTGCTCGGGTATGTGCATGATCGACACCATGGATCTATGCTTATTTTGTCATCTTGTACTCAAGTTTTGTCTATGCGAATAAGTTAGATTGTAATTTATGCACCGAACTCGTGGTATTGGTCAAACCTTGATGTGTTCTCTTTATCGTGATGTTATGTTATTGAAGTGCAATGTGAACGAACGAGGTTGTGTGAATAAATCTTAAATCGGGGTTATTGATGTGATTTGTCCGCTAATGTTAGGGGAGTGTTAACAGCTTGGTTACCTACATACTTGTTTCAAAAAAAAAAAAAATTGAATAAGAAAAGAAAAGAAGGAGAATGAAAACTCCAATAATTTGTTGAGATTATATAAATGGAGGATGGGATTCTCCCTCCTTCTCGTGAATTTAGAAATGGGCATGGAAACCATTATAGGAGACTCAATTCATCGAGACTTCACCTTTCAACATTGTTCCAAAATTTGTTTATACTTTCTTTATGTTCTCAAAAGAAACTTGTTGCTAAAGGTAACCATTTTAGTTAATTCGCCTCAACGAGAGTCGGGTCCGAGCAAAATAATCTTCTTGTTTATTTGACATTCTCACAATCTTAGATTTATTTCACATTAACCTTGATTATGTACTCATCATGTTTGGGGAATTGCAAAAGAGGTTTGATTGATTAGATTAAGAGTTTAGTTGCATGAGCTATTCTTCTATTCTTGTTAGATAGACTTTGCTTGAGGACAAGCAAATGAATAAGTGTGGGGAGTTGTTTGTGTCATTTTGTGCTTATTCTGGTATTGTTTTGCATCTTGTCTTCATTAGTTTATCCAATTTATGCCGTTAGTTCGATTATTATTTATCGTGTCGACTTACTTGGTTCGTTTCAATGTTTTGCGAAAATCGGCATTAAATAGGATTAAATGAATCTACCAAGGATCAAGCATGTGAAGAGCATCGCGATTGGAGTTCATAGGTAAAGCGGATCGTAACTCGAGATCGGACGCGAGAGCACATGTCGACGAGTCCAAGTCGCGCCGAGCGCCCAAGGCTGGCGACAAAGACTCGCCACTCCGCACACCCGCCTCGCCACCCTCGCCTGCACGCAGCCGCCTCCAAGCGCTGCTCGATTTTCCTCGCGCCAGAGTGAGCGCCCGCCACCGCCTCGCACACCTCACTCCGCACGCCCGCCTTCCCGCCCGCATGCCCGGCCCGCACGCCAGACAAAGAGACCGGCTCACTCCGAGCGCTGCTCCCACTTTACCTCGTGCTCGAGTGAATGCCACTCACCTTCTCGCGGCGCCGCCCTCTCACGCGCTCGCCGCCACCACAAGACGCCGCCTCCCGAAAGGAGCTCGATTCCACCGGCGCCGGTTGCTTTAATATATATACGTTATTTTAGGTTATTTTCGAGTTCGATCGACGATTTCTTCTTTTTCTTTCGCCATCGCTACTACTGGAACAAAGATCGATCTATTCTTCAATTTTAGTCAATTCGCATATTGGTTTAACATCTCGTAATCGGTACTTAGTTCTCTTCAATTTTATTTACGGATTCTTGCAATACCTGTGTGATTTTGGATTTGAATTGAGAGTAATTTATCAAGATTTTGTTTCGCCGTTTTGATCGCTTCATCTACGATTGATTCATCCCGCCTTGTATTTAATTCCGCTTTGTTAGGCTCTTGATCGCCTACTTTCCGTTTTAATAATCTGAATTTTATGCAAGTGGAGTTGAACTCGATTTCATGATTAATCGCTCTTCGTTGAATCTCATCGCTTCTTGTTTGGAGATCTTATTTAATTGCTTTTGATTTGTTTCCTCATTTCGTGTTTAGTAGTTTATCATCTAGGTTTGACAACCTCTAGTTTAGATCTATTGCTTAATTAGTTTAGCTCTGGATCGACAAACTCGCTTAGGTTTTTGCTTAATTCTCATATTTGAATTCTCGCTTGTTTCAAAACTAATGTTGGTATTAGAGTGTTTAGGATTTAATTGTTTTCCGTGAGCAACACGAACATTAGTGCCCTCGTTAAGTTTTCCTTGAGAGACGACTAGGTCGACTTTCCCGACTATAACACCTCGCACGATTATCAAGTCAATTGAGAGTACACTTTTGATTGAACAGTTCACAGCCAAAGTGTGGAGGAGATGTCGAGTCAACTGGAGCAGACTTCTTCTGTCATATTTCTTGAAGATGATGAAGTTAAGGGAATAATCAGAGAAGATGATGAAATTAAAGAGTCAAGGTTTCATCAAGCCGAGACTAAATATGGACAACCTGATATCTTCTCGAACCAGTTGAGGACAAATGTTGAGGTATCATCTGTAATTTTTCAACATCCTAATTCACCAAAGTATTGTGCTCTAGGATTTGAAGTTATTTATTTTTCTTTGAAGAATAGGATGTTCGATTTGAGCTTAATTAATTTATTATTTATTACTTGACTACTGATGCTCTAGTTGAGATGGTATTCCTGCAAGTAAAGGACTATGGATAGTGTGTTTGTCATTGGTGGAGCTCGTGCCATTGAAACGAGCGCTGCGTGGGAGGCAACCCATGAGTTTATTTGTTCATCTGTTTTGTTTCTTTTCTTTTTCTTTTCAAGTTTTAAATAAGTGAGATGAGAACTGTGGTGAGCTGCATATCATGAACACTCAATTCATCGAACGTCACATCGCCATACCGCTGACATGCTCTCCCAATTTCGTGAAAGTTCACGCCTACATTTTACCTTTTTGGTTTTGTCTAAAGTGTGGAGGTGTGTTTGCCGCCTTTGTGTGTTTGCATGTGACTTGCATTTGTTTAGTGTGTCGCCCTCCCTTTTATACCTTTTGTTTCGATTTGAGTATTCTTTATCGCCTAGTATACTTAGTAGAGTTGAGTGAGCATGATTTTATTGGGTATGCATGTCCAAATTGATTTCTAGTAATTTTGTTGATGCGTGACTGACTTGATAATTGTTGATGATTGGTTTGTCCGGGGCACGCCAAAGTAAATTGTGATGAAGCGATATGTGTGATTGATTGTCATTGTCGTCAGATAGTCTCCTCACAGATCTTATCTTGAAAAAAAAATGAAAATATGAAAAGTTTGTTATAAAAATTAAAATTAAAATAAAAAGAGTTGGAATAAGTTGTTGATGAGTTGAATAAGTGAGCTTAGTTTGAATAA
Organism: Salvia rosmarinus; assembly: GCA_036937905.1. Taxonomy (NCBI): domain Eukaryota; kingdom Viridiplantae; phylum Streptophyta; class Magnoliopsida; order Lamiales; family Lamiaceae; genus Salvia; species Salvia rosmarinus. The sequence continues at coordinate 66,184 of JAODLM010000725.1, forward strand.
GGGGCTCTACTCATCTCGCTTTATGTTGTTTCTCGAATGGAAAGCTCAAAAGTGATGAGTATGGGCAACCACATTAGGATTGTAACTCTCCGTCCTTCCTAAGCTTCTGGTTTGTTTGGCACATTTTTCGAGAAGGTAAAAAGTTAACTTTTGTTTCGGTTGTCCGACCATCACGAAACCTCAGACTTTGTGAAGAGTGTCTTATGACGAATTCATAGACACTAAGTATGCAGTGTTTTCGACCACCCACGGTTCGCACTGGGAAAGTTATCGAAAAATGGACTTTTCATGGGTCTTTAAAAGCATATCTTGTTTATAGTCGCTGTGTCCGTATTTTATTTTGAGTCCATAGGTACCAAGTTTGTCGATTTTGGAGTCCGCTTATGAAAGTTACATCGCTGCTGCTGAAAAGGATCGCATGCAAGCATTGCAATGACACCTTCTTTTCCTATAAATAGAGGGCTAGGCCTTCATTTTCAACGCTCATTTTCTTCGCCTCTCGTGTTTACGGACGAGCCGAGCAACTTGTGCACGCCACGAAAGTCACGGAGGAGTGGGATCGAGCCGTGAGGCTCGACCGTGGCGCCATCAGACCGCCGCCACCACCGCCGATCAACCCCTCCCCGGTAGCCTCTGTTTTTCATTTTTGTCATTTTCTTGTTTCAATTCCATCTTTTCGTAGATAGCATAGCATAGAACTCGGGTTTCTAAAGGGACGAGGCGAGCAGACGATCGGAGGACGGCCAAAACCGCCGCCGCCCATTACCGCCTCCGTCGCCATGGTTGGCCGCCGATTGGTGGCTGAAGGGCCACTTTTTGGCTATGGACCCCTTATGTTTTGAGTTCTGGGCTATGTGTTCTACTAGCGTACCGATTCCCTTTTTTTCATTTTTCGTGTTTTTGCATGTTGAAATGTTTTTCGTCGTTTCGAGTTTCTAAAGTATGTACATGCCTGAGTTATCCTTTTTCAACATGGCTTGTCATTCCATGTTCCTCGTTATGCATATTGCTTATGTTTCCATTTTCATGCATCGGTTTTAGATGATTTATCCTAGATCTGAGGATAGGCATCGATTTTTGAAGCTTCTTCGCTGCTAAGAATTATATCATCTTTCATGCATGCATATTTTAAAGGTACCCTATTATAGATCTTGATGCCCTGGATATATTTTCCTTCTGCATCGAGTTGATTTGAAAACCCGGAGAGTGCCAAATATGGGTTCAGAAAGTCGAAAACCCTCGTTTTGCTTCGATCTCCATTTGGATCAAGTTGTTGATTTGCTTTGTGGAATGTGACTCCAAAAGTTGTTCCATCTTATTACCAGGTACCTACCAGTGCGATCTGTAAGGTTGTTGGGTCTGTGGATATCTCCCAGTTGACGTTTTCGACTGTTCAGGTTAGGTTACATATGCTTATTTTGAGTTATTTACTCAGATATTTAAAAATAAAAAACTTGTGTGCCGTGAAAATGTTTTAACGAAGTTAATACCGTTCCCTGCTCTGAGATGTGGATCTGTTAATCGTGCACGGATGTCTATTCGGTAGGTTGATCACCATCTTGAGTATTGATCGTAAGAGGATACACCCCGAACTCGTGGTTATGGTTCTGAAGGGAATAGACCCCGGAAGGCCACACAGATTGATTGTGGTCTGGAAGAAAGAATACATTGATTTGGCTAGCTAGATATGTTCCAGACCATGATATTGTGGGCTGGCTGGATATGTTCCGGGCTGAGATGTGATGGGCTGGCGGGATGCGTTCCGAGCCAAGGTTCTATGATGGGAATAACAAGAATAACGGTCGTATCAAAAGGAAAATCTATTTTTGCTTACTTAGAAGTGGGTTTACATTTTAAAACCTTCTAAGGTAAGTGCTCTGAACACAGTATCATGGATTTTGTTTTACGTTACAAAACCCCAGCTGAGTGCGCTAGTACTCACCCCAAAATCTTTTTCAAATGTTTTCACATATGGAGGAGGGCTGGACGGGTGACGCTGAGGGGTTGAGCTACTGTCACATCCCCTCAATCCTAAGTAGGATTTAGAAGGGATTGTAACTCTAAATAGGTATAATTAAACAGGGGAATTCTCCTTAACAAAAGCCGTAATTCATATGACAATCATGTTCTTGGACTTTAGTACATAACTTAAGTTCTTGCAGCGAAAAACATGTGATATGTACATATGAGGATGTACTATCAAGGTATAAATCTTTCAGCGACAATATTCCTATTGCTCAACACCGCTCCATCCATCATCCGCTCAACCCGCACATTTAAAACAACATGCGTGGTCGAGTACAAGAAATTGCATTCAGTGAACTCATGCCAAAACATTTGATAATATTTGAATTACGCCAATATCAAGATAAGTCACAAGGGTTTTAGTTAAAATGTCTCAGGCTTACTAAATCATTTTCAATTCAGAAACATCGCCGCCGAGCATTTTCTTTTATGTGTATGGTCCGTATCTCATAGTCACAATTCATAACAAGATTCAAAATCAAACGCCGAGAGTGAGGCCTCCTTCTACGACGCCGTGACCGCAGAATCCCGCACATCACATACTATTCTCACAAGCATATGTTAACATAGATATAGTTCCAACCTTCACGCCAATCCTAGCTGTGCATTTATCATCCGACAGACCCGACATTAATAAAAGGTTGGGAGCGACCCAAAAATGACATAACTCGTCATAATATAGTTCCAACTATCGCCACAAATTCTACCCGGCATAATGTTTGGTGTCATTTTGTGCTTATTCTTGGTATTGTTTTGCATGTTGTCTTCATTAGTTTATCCCATTTATGCCGTTAGTTGCTTATTATTTATCGCTTCGCACTTACTTGGTTCGTTTCAATGTTTTACAGAAAATCGGCATTAAATAGGATGAAATGAATCTACCAAGGATCAAGTATAATGAAGAGCATCGCGATAGGAGTTCATAGGCGAAAGCGGATCCTAATTCGGAGTTCGGACCAAGGAGAACGAGATGAATTGTTGAAGTCGCAAGACGCCCCGCCGCATGGCCGAACATCCGCGCACACACGCCACACGCCTGCGCCCGCCCCTCCGTCCGACAATGCCCGCTGAACGCCGCTCACTCCGAGCGCAAGATTCCCATTTCTCCTCGCGGAGTGAACGCTGCTCGCCTCACAGACCTCCGCCGCAGCCCGCTGCCGCCCGCCCGCCATCCATCCCGCACGCCGCGGTTCACCCGAGCTGCTCCCACTCTACCTTGCGCTGTCGGAGTGAACGCTGCTCACCTTCCGCAGGCGCCACTGCCGCCTCGCCGCCGCCGCCTCCCCACAAGACGCCGCGCTTCCCGAAAGGGCGCTCGTTTCAGCCGCGCCATTGCTATATATATATAATGCTTTTTAGGTTATTTCGTGGTCCGAACTTTACGTATTTTTCTGCTTTTCTCTCGATTGCGCCATGAACTCGTTTCTTCAATTTTCTTCAATTCGCACTTTGATTCATGTTCGTAATCGGTATTCATTTACTTTAACCGTGATTTACGAATTCTTGGTACTATCCTCGTGATATTTCGGATTCGGATTGAAGTAATTTAATCGTTATTTGTTCCATTGATCTTGTTCGATCTGCTGTGTTGATTCTTTATTTTGTGGAATTGTTGGTTGCTTGCTTCGCTCTTGTTTTCCCGCTTTAATAATCTGAATTCTATGCAAGTGGTGTTGAACTTTAATTTCATGATTAATCGTTTTGTTGAATTTCATCATTTCTTGTTTGGAGATCCGAGTTAATTGCTTTCGATTTGTTTACTGCTTCGTGTTTAGTAGTTAATCATCTAGGTTTGACAACCCTAGTTTAGATCTATTGCTTTCGTAGTTTAGCTCGGGATTGACAACCCCGCTTAGTTTGTTGCTTAATTCTCGTGTTTGATTCCTCGTATGTTTCAAAACCCATATGGTATTAGAGTGTTTAGATTTAATCGCTTTCAGTGAGCAACATGAACATTAGGCCTGTTAAGTTTTCCTTGAGAGACTACTGGGTTAGCTTTCCTACTATAAAACCTCGCACGATTGTAGTCAATTAAGAGTATACTTTGATCGAACAAATTTCAAGCGCCGCTGTCGGGAGAACTTTAGCGATTGTTTGTGTTGATTTGTTTTCCGTGTTTCTTTTGTTTTTATTTTGTTATTCTCCGCCATGTGTGATCTTTTCTTGTTTGAGTGTTTTGTATGTTAGGTCGCCGCAGCCTAAATAGACCGCTTGCTACCCCGCTGGACCACACTCAAGAACTAAAAGGTCACTTTTTCCGAATCGGAGGAGTTTGGTGCCACTTCGAGAGTGTTGAACAATGTAGCGCTTATCACGATCAACCTATTGTTGAAGATACTCCCCGCTGAGAGAGACGGGTGAGAATGCACGTGCTCTCATGTGATTTTTATAGGTCGATAATGGGGCCGCCACGTCCCCAATTGTTCTTGGACCGCAGCCCGAGATTACAAGTTGAAACCGAACCATTTCTCACTCATGCCTACTTTCCATGGGCTTGCTAGTGAGGATGCTTTGGGCTTTATAAGAGAGTTTTGCTCGGTTTTATATCATTCTACCGGGAGGACTAAATGAAGATCACCAAGATGCGGTGTTTCCAGACACCCCGAAAGATAGAGCAAAGTCTTGGTTTCGCTCTCCTACCAACTCTCTGCAGAACTGGAACGCCGTGGTAGACAAGTTCATGACGAAGTACTACCCGAACAAGAAGAGTCAAGACCATGAGCAGCAATTGGCTGATCTTCAAGCCCAATGGGACACCGGTCCTTATCCCACACCGCCTCTCCACCACCACCACCATCACGACCAACAAAGTGAGGCTTCACTATTGGAGAGTATGTATATATTTCTTATTTCTTTTTGCTCGCCCTTATTTCGTGGTTCGTTGTTTTCCTTTGTGGTTTGTTTGTTTTTCCTCGTCTTTTCCGGTGCTTGCCGCAGACTATCCTCGAACTCGATGTTCGCCCGACCTCCTTTTCTCTCACCGTTATCGTGGAAGTCTCGCTCTTTTGGCCTTATTTTGTTGTTCATGTTTAGAGCTCGGGACAATGCTCATCTATGTGTGGAGGGAGTTGTTGATGATATGTTATATATGTTGTGTTTGGGTATGTGCATGATCGACACCATGGATCCGTGCTTATTTTGTCATCTTGTACTCAAGTTTTTGTCTATGCTAATAAGTTAGATTGTAATTTATGCACCGAACTCGTGGTATTGGTCAAACCTGATGTGTTCTCTTTATCGAGATGTTACGTTATCAAGTGCAATGTGAATGAACGAGGTTGTGTGAATAAATCTTAAATTGGGGTTATTGATGTGATTTGTCCGCTAATGTTAGGGGAGTGTTAACACTTGGTTACCTATATACTTGTTTCAAAAAAAAAAAAAGAGTGAATAAGAAAGAAAAGAACGAGAATGAAAACTCCAATAATTTGTTGAGATTGTATAAAAGGAGGATGAGATTCGCCTCTTCTCGTGAATTGAGAAATGGGCATGGAAACCACGATAGGAGACTCGAATTCATCGAGACTTCACCTTTCTAACATTGTTCCAAAATTTGTTTATACTTTTCAGTGTTCTCAAAAGAAACTTGTTGCTAAAGGTAACCATTTTAGTTAATTCGCCTCTAACGGAGAGTCGGGTCTGAGCAAAAATAATCTTCTTGTTTATTTGACATTCTCACAATCTTAGATTTGTTTCACATTAACCTTGATTATGTACTCATCATGTCCGGGGAATTGCAAAAGAGGTTTGATTGATTAGATTAAGAGTTTAGTCGCATGAGCTATTCTTCTATTCTTGTTAGATAGACTTTGCTTGAGGACAAGCAAATGAATAAGTGTGGGGAGTTGTTTGGTGTCATTTTGTGCTTATTCTTGGTATTGTTTTGCATGTTGTCTTCATTAGTTTATCCCATTTATGCCGTTAGTTCGTTTATTATTTATCGTTTCGGACTTACTTGGTTCGTTTCAATGTTTTACAGAAAATCGGCATTAAATAGGATGAAATGAATCTACCAATGATCAAGTATAATGAAGAGCATCGCGATAGGAGTTCATAGGCGAAAGTGGATCCTAATTCGAGTTCGGACCAAGGAGAACGAGATTTAATTGTTGAAGTCGCGACGCCCTGCCGCATGGCCGAACCTCCGCAAGACACACGCCGCGACGCCCGCGCCCACCGCCTCCGTCTCGCAAGACGCCTGGCGCAAACGCCGGCTCACTCCGAGCGTTCTGTTTCCCACCTCGGCTGAGTGAACGCTGCCGCCTGCACTCTCCGCGCCGCGCCGCCTGCTGCCGCGCCCGCGCTCGCCCGCCATCCCGCGACGCTTAGCGCCGGTTCACCCGAAGCGTTCCCACTTACTCGCGCTCGAGTGAACGCCGCTCACCTTCCGCGCCGCCACCCGCCGCCTTCTCGCGCGCCGCCGCCTCCCGCAAGACGCCGCCTCCCGAGCGGGCGCGCTTTCAGCCAAGGCCATCGCTTATATATATATATATGCTTTTAGGTTATTTCGTGGTCCGAACTTTTACGTATTTTTCTTTTTTCTCGATTGCGCCAAGGAACTCGTTCTTTAATTTTCTTCAATTCAAACTTTGATTTACGTTCTGTAATCGGTATTCATTTACTTTAACCGTGATTTACGAATTCTTGGTACTATCCCGTGATATTTCGGATTCGGATTGGAAGTAATTTAATCGTTATTTGTTCCATTGATCTTGTTCGATCTGCTTTTGTGTTGATTCTATATTTTGTGGAATTGTTGGTTGCTTGCTTCGCTCTTATTTTCCGCTTTAATAATCAATTTATGCAAGTGGTGTTGAACTTTAATTTCATGATTAATCGCTCTTTGTCAATTTCATCGCTTCTTGTTTGGAGATCCGAGTTAATTACTTTCGATTTGTTTACCTGCTTCGTGTTTAGTAGTTAATCATCTAGGTTTGACAACCTCTAGTTTAGATCTATTGCTTTCGTAGTTTAGCTCGGGATTGACAACCCCGCTTAGGTTTGTTGCTTAATTCTCGTGTTTCGATTCCTCGTATGTTTCAAAACCCATATTGGTATTAGAGTGTTTAGGATTTAATCGCTTTCGTGAGCAACATGAACATTAGGTCTCGTTAAGTTTTCCTCGAGAGACTACTAGGTTAGCTTTCCCTACTATAACACCTCGCATTTATGCGAGTCAATTAAGAGTATACTTTTGATTGAACACATAATGATAGGATCCATACACAAAATGTAATATTTTGGCGTGTAATGCAAGAACATTTGTCAATAGTCAGAGAATAAGAATTGTAAATAAACTCATTTGGAATAACAAAGAAAGTAACATCTTGTTTGAAAAGTAAGCCCACAATAGTGAGGTAAGAAAAGGGCCCACTGGACTATGGTTCGTCCTAACTTGAGTTCTTAAGTTTGATTTCGTCAACGCCCGGTCGTCGGCGTCCGCCGCCCACACCTTTACGTAAAAGCGATGTTTTAGCACGTCGCTCGCTTCGCCGAGACTCTCAAAGTTCTAGAATAAACTTCGATATTCTATATCGATATAAACCGAATTTCTTAACGAATTCAATACGCTTTTCAATTAAATATTTCAATTTAACCATTCTCGCTCTTCGAGACACGCTCAATTATATCGCTTTAACCTTCCCGTTTAAACGCTCAACGATTTATACGCTTCGACATACGGATTTTTAATAGTAATTTCTTACTAATTATGTTATAAATCGATTTCAATCGATTTCTTTTCAGAAGTCCTATTTCTCGATTTGTCATGTAAATCGATGAACTTTATTAATATTTTTCTTAAACATTAATCCATTTATCCATAATCCTTATTATTCAGCTTATAACGTTTATTAAATAAAACGCTTCGCTATAACATAGTGATCCATGTTTATAAAGTTTTATAATTCCCAATATGTCTAAAATAATATTTAGACATATAATATATTATCACTCCTAATTAAAAAGGATTTAAAATCCTTATAGTTCCTTTAATGCTTTCGGAAATTTTTAAATTACCAAATGATTTCCAAGAATTTTTATAAATTCATATAGTGTATTATTATACACTTATGGTCATTAATATGTATTAATATCATCCATGTATCAATTGATCATCACCATATTCACATAAGACATATTTCACCTAGGGAGTTCCAACACTTAGTCAAATTTCAAGTATGTAATTTTGGCAAACAGCTTAAAACAACCCAAGTGTCCTACTTTGACGATTTATAACTGTCGACTCAAAATACGTATGACCGTACAAGGATACATTCTGAAAACCACTAAACATGTACTATAAGTTCTAAGAAGGAAGTCGATCCAAAAGAGTCGTGGTTCAGAGATATACGGTCTCAAAGTGGGCAACTCGAATCGACTTCTACACTTAGAAACATTTTCAGATTTCCAGATTTAACTTAACGACGAGGATTTTATGGGCTCGTAACTTTGACTCAAAATGCTAAAATGAATGCAGGCTACCAATTTCAAACCTTGTAACAAGAACTACATGTTTCATGAAGACCATACTAGAAAATATCTGATGCATCGAGAAATACATAAGCCCAAAGTTGACTAGTTGGAAAGGACAACATTCAAGTAGGTGACTTTGGGTCGTTGAATGGTATACCTATAAAACTTGGTTTGAGATCAAACTTTCCAGATCACGACTAGACAAGGTAAGGAACATTTCTTATGAAGAAACCAAAGTCAAAGTCGGCTACAAATGGCTTGAACATCTCACGCCAAAGTCGTATACCTAACAGAGAGATTAACATAGAAATTTACTAAGGCAGTTTTTCCGTAAAAGCTATCAGTAATGCGTCAACTTTACAAATTCTCCGTGAGTTCATTATAAGGAATATGGGAATGCAACCAATCATATTGAAAAAACAATTTGGTCTAGTTTAATCCAGAAAAAGCCTAACTCAATGATTCAAAATAGATTGGGAGATAAATATTTTACCACAAGATATCACTCCCGTGACAGTTTTGTGCAGTTAGCTTGTAAAATCTGGAATAAATATTAAAAAAAATTCTAAAATTCTGAAAATTTATATAACTCTTCTAGACATGCTAAGTTATGTTTATGCCAATTTTTAGAGTTTTACCATTAGCCAAACTTGAAACGAAAGCCACGGACCGTGGGTGATGAACACCGAAATTTTACAGATTTGTGCAGTGTTTTTCAAACATGGTATTAAAATAGCAAATCACGTTGGATTGACTTGAAATTTTACAGAGACGTAAAATTTCACATAGACATGTTTAATTTCAACATTGTAAAATTTTCACATTCATCTGACTACTGTAACTTAGTCAAATAATTTTATTAATGCGCCTGTGGGGTTACTGTTAATTTTATATATACTATATATTAAACAGACCTTAATCGAATCATGCGCTGTGGGGAAACCTACTTGAAACCAAGAGACCAAGTTGCATTTTATTTCAATTTTAAGCTTATTCTTAAAAAATCGGTCGGGTCGGGTTTTACTCAGAAATCGGGTCGGTACTGATTTTTCGGTAGGCACCACCCACCCGATTAGCCACCCCTAGTTTTCGTAATTTCAGCTTATAACCACCAAAATGGTTAATCTATCAGCCCAAATCACCTCCAAGATCATCAATCTAAGCATGCAAGTATGATTTAGTCATGTCTAAGAGTCATAGGAGGTAGTTATACCTCAACCACGAATTTGAAGATGAATGAGAGATGGAGCTTGAGCTTCCTTTTCCATGGTGGAAATGGTGGAGATGAGAAGAAGAGAGGAGAGGAGAGGAAGGGTCTGAAAATTTTGGGAGAGAGATGGAGAAATGGCTGATCCAAAGGGGAGAGAGGGTATGGGGTGTGGGGTGATATGCATGTGTGACACTTGTCACTATACTCACATGCATATCAACACTGTCACTTCCCCGCCACGCACCTCACACTCACCACCCTCCCATGCACCTCTACACTTGTCACACACTCTCTATACACTCACATGCATGTTTTTATATATATATATCTATGTATATATCTGATTTTAATTGATTAGTTAGACTATTTTATTAATCCAATGTCACTTAGATACATGTAATAGAAAATCAACAAGATAAACTCAGATACATAAGTGTATAGTTTTCGCTATTAGATTATGCCAATGGGTCAATTTTATTTTTCATACCATATATGTCATAACATATGGTTTAGATGATAAATAATATCATAGGATAAATTAACGGCATCAAATTATGCGATAAAACCTAAAATTCAAACTAGGGTTTTCAAATCGAGAATTTGATCAATATTAATCCTTAATGTTCTAGCATTGATTTAATGCTAAATAATACTATAATTATATATAATAATCATAGGAATTAATTTTATAATTCCTTGATCAATAAATTCATTTTCCATTTCGCCTCTAAATGTTAACGTCAAACGCTGCAAAACGTTAATTATCGACTATCTCGAAATGGTTGTAATAAAGTTGCAATCACTTTATTAAATTATTCCATTAATAATGGAATTTATTTCTAAGCTTAATTGCTTAGAAAATTTCATGAAATTTTAACTATCGATACGCAATCGACGTTAAAATAATACTATCGACACGCTTTATAAACTTCTATTTCTAAATTCACAATTCTCTTGAATGTTAAAATAGGAATTCATTCCTTCAGAATAATCGAAATCATTATTCGATATCCCACCGATTGAATCATCTCGTTGAATTTCTAATTTACGGTTTTAAATAACGTAATTAACATCTAATTTCATGGATATTACATCCTACCCCTTAAAAGAAATTTCGTCCCTAAATTTGCATACCTCATAAAGTATGGGTATCTTAACGCCATAACATCATAACTTTTCACGTGCTTTCTTTTGTCCATGGTTCCTTCATTGGGTTTTCATTAAAGACCCAAACTCGATTCTTTAATCGCTGAATCGCACGATGAAATTAGTCATAGATTTTCATCATAACTCATCTCGAGTCAAAGGTCACATCATCATGTTGGTTTACGTGAATTGGGTCATTTTCGTATTTCTTAATCGTGACACGTGGAAAACATTTCGTACTTTTCCAAATTTGGTGGAAGCACGAGCTATAAAGCTACCAGCCTATCATTATTAGGATCTTGAAAGGTTCTATAAAACGTGGTCTCGACGCTCTTGTATCCGATTTTGTAATTTTCTAGATGGAGAAATCTTAAGAAACTTAAATTCGCATTTAAAATGCACTCAAATTTATGTGTATCAGTGTAAAGACTTTTGTCCGTCTCTCAGCATTTCTTATTATTTGCCTTATTGGTAGATATCTCACCGTGTTGCTTACGACGTCAGACTTTATACCTTTCTCACTTACTTTGTTACAATAAAGTGGTGGTCAATACTTCTTTCCGCAATATGCCTCATAAGGCTATATTGATCGTTATTCGACAAACTACTATCGACATAAACTCACCAAGTGGTACAATACGCCCCACTTACACTTTGATCTAACATTAATGTTCTATCGTATGCTTAAACGCTTGGGTTGTCCTTCCCGATTGTCTATCCGTCTGTGAGTGGACATCATGTTAAGGCTCAATCTCGTGTCAAACCCTTTGTGAGTTAGTTCAAAATCTAGGGCACTCTCAAGTTTCTATCCAAGCGATAGGTTTTGGTACTCCCGAAAATATACAATTTCCTTTTGACGTCTGAGCTAACTTTCCGGTCTACGAGTTATCCGAATAGGCAGAGACAAAACACCATTGGCGTAGTCAATCCATTACTACCAATATAGTAGTGCGACTTCTTTATGCCTTCGCGTAACCTCGCTATAAGATTCATGCTATATCATTCCATTTTCATTCGTAGCTCTAGAGATTATAACCTCTTATAAGGCCTTTTATACAATGCCTTCACTTGTTGGTAACCGAGACACGGCTCGACAATCATGGTTACATCTCAATTCATTCCTTACTATCTAACCTTTCTCAGAATCATAACATATCTTAAAGTTGCCTAGTGGGTGGTATGAGAAGGGTCATGAACTTCATTCTTGGTTTCATCTCTAAGCTTATCATTGCTTGGAGATATATATATATATATATATAATCCTTTAGACGATATAACATTGTCCAAATGTCCTTAAAATTCTTCACCTTTCCTTCCTTATCTTAATTTATATTCTATTCACATCTTCATTCTCTTTTTTAGTCATATGTCACCTGGGTGCGAGAGTACAACTTACGCTCGTCACTAAATGCCCGACCATTTCTGCTCTCATTTTCATAAACTTTCCAATGAGTTTTCCTTTTCTCGTTGGGACATACTATGATTTAGGTGAATTTTATAACTCGTATTAGATTCTACATTTACCATCCTCGTGTGATCATTTATCACACTTATAATCTTTTACCAATTCAATCCATCTTTCTCATTCTCAGTATCCACATTTCTTTGCTCAAGAATAAATTCAAACTTTGCAAATTGAGAAGGGTTCTTAACTTATTGTCATAGGAGTGAAGTCTTCGCGACTTCGTATTTATACCATCGTTACTATTGCAAGTCGTGAGTTGGAAAATTCCATTCATGTGGCCTAAGTCATTGTGATGCATAAGTTATTATCTTCTCATATTAATACATAGCCTCTTTATTACTCCACGAAATTTCATTCCTTTGGGGTAGCTATGTTATTGGTCTGCTACCTTAGAGAGTTCTAAATGGCTCTTTGATAGCAAATCATTTATCTAAGAAATTTCGGTCTCATTTTATGTCATCGACGACTTTGATTCTTAATTGCTTTGCCCTTTGTGAGGTCCACATTGATTTCTTCTAAGGATACTATATGCCCGAGAATATTTCTCTTTACGCCAAATACACACATCAGATTGGCAAAATCGCCCGCTTTTAAAAGTCGTAAAGATGTCCTTCAATGTTCTTTATGTTCTTCTTCGTCCTTTGAATAAGTAAGAACTTTATCTAAAAAGATTAAGATAAAATTTTCTAAGTACGTGTGGAACACTCGACTTTTGAGGTTCATGATCAAGGCTGGTGCATTTGTCATCCGAATGGCTTAACTATTATCTCATAGTAGCCATATCTTATTCGAACGATCGCTTTGTATTTCGGATACCATTCTATAAAGGCCATATAATATTTCATCAAAATGCCTCAATGAGGACTTTTCATACATTACTTACGAGGGTCGGTCTATTGCAGATCGATTACACGGTGTCTAGTTCATTTACACCCAAAATTTTGACACCTCGACAACATATTCATAAAATTTTCCGCACTCACGCTTATTTTACATAATATAATCACACCGCTTTCATCATGATCCATTATCTACATATAAGTCTTATAGATCCTAGATTCTGTCTCTCGAGTGACCTTCGCCGAGTCGCATCTCTCCTTCGAAACTTGCTTTTCTAAGCACGCTTTTGTTTCATACTCCCGAGGATTATTCTCCTCCAGAGCCGTGTGTCCACCGCTCCCGCTTCTTCCTCAATACCGTGGTTGGTGTTACTTTTATAGAAAGTATGGTTGGTAGCGGTAATTCTCCTAATCCGCGGGGCGATAAGATCCTCGTCCTTTTGCCCTTCTCGCTCTTACCGGTACCATCGATGGCACAGACGTGGGCGGCGCGTTGACACATCATGGTACAATCGCTCCTTTGTACCGCACGGTGTAACTTGTCGAGGACCGTGACAAGTACTCATGGGTGCTGCTCCATACGATTATGAGTATACTTGAGCCCGCTGACAACTCGTAAGTCCGCCCACCTTTGGAATTTTTATCATGGAGAAAATATTCTTTGAAACTTCTTTGCAAAACCCCGCTAATCATTGGCAAACGATGTAAGTCGTTGGATACCATCCTCATTTGTCACTCTATAACTTTGAGCGTCCATCTAGAGGTGTAAAATTTTCTCCAACTGTTTCTAAATCCATGCCTAGTTCATAATAAAAGAGCCGATGCGCCGTGTGAGTTCCATGCTTGTAGGCCCCGTGGTTAATCTTCACCCGTTAAACTTCCGCTTTTCGCCATTTGTAAACGGATATTTCTAGATAAGTCCGACTTAAATTAAGCAATGGCGTAAAATTTTAAACAAGAAGGATCTCTTAAGGAATTATCCATTTTAAGACGATATAACCCGTAGACTACTTATGACACAACTCATGACACTTATCTTAATACTCATTTTACGCCTACACCTTCAACAGATATCGCCTAAATCCACTTGCATATGCGGATAGTGGGTACCAATATCCTATCGCAGAAACCTTTTATCGAAAAGATTAGGTCCGTGTCACGATCACGTGAATGACAACCATTTTCAAGCTTCTCGACTCTAAAATTATATCTATGTTCCTCATAGATATAATGATTCAAATCATCGATAGAATTTTAGGCGATTCTAGGCTCGATTCTACGCTTGAGCAACTATTGCGATGGCCATGATTTTCAGATAGGTAAGGAGGTCTAAATTGATGCCTTACCCTAAATCGGGTTCCATCGCTTCTATGCACTTGTGCATTGTCAAAAATCAAGCACCTAATTGAACAAAATCTTATAGGTATTCTCGAGGAAATTTTCCTCATACCTATCCTGCCTTTTGGGTTTTGTTTGTTCTGCTTCCTGCTAAGTATAGCTTTGGTCTACGGTGTTCCGCTATTCAAGTGAATATCTATTTCATATGTCACCGTCCTTTCCATTGGGACATTATGCTCCCTGCTATGGCCTTCCGTGCCTCATTCACCTTATACTTCTCGGTATCTCAGATCGCTATGCTTTTACCAATAGCATTCGTGGTTAGGTCTACATCAACCTATCCGCTGATATTGATATTTCGATAATTAAGTCTTCACCGTAGAGTTCGTCGTGTTCTAGCACTATCATTCATTCCTAATCCAAGATGAATGACTCCATTCCCTTTTCACTTCATCGATCTTAGGAATATATTACTCATATATCATTACTTTAACTCTTCTCAAGGGAAATTTTATTTATCAAGTCATATGTCTCAAGCTTATATTATGCTCTGGGCTATCTTATAATTGTATAGCTCATAGTTTCTTCGCTATTTCCGACTTTTGTCCCTTTTCTCGGGCACGGTATTTGAAAGTAATCTTACTGTTATACTTTGTTCCCACCTTCGTGACTAGAACCGCTATCATTGTCGTATGGCTTGGTAGGTCGTACATTCGCACACCATAACTTAAATTCCAAGCATCTTTCTTCCATGTCTCGCTTTGAAGATATTTTCTTCACACTTGATTTACATACTAGGGCTATCCTCGTTATTCACACAATCTCAAAGATTATGGTTCCTCAATCTCATTATCATATGTTTAACCAAGTTTCAATTATTTAGAATCGATTATGCTCAAGCATAATCTCATCGATCGAGGTATATGGCTAGAGATCTATTTTCCGAGATGCTATCATTTCCTTATATATATATATTTCTTGAAAAGAATATCTTGTATGCATTTTTATTCATTTAAGCATGTCCAACCTATTAACGAGGTTTCAAGGACAACCAACTATCTTAAAGATAAGTCGAATCTCTTGTTATGACATAAAAGGAGTTCATATCCCACTGATATCATATGCTTTTTCTTGCTTTCACTCTTGCATTCAATGCTAAAGAGTATCTTATTCATAACTTGATTATCGCAACAATGATAAAGGTACAACTTTATCATATCAATCTTCGTAAAGCCCATCGAGGTCATCACATCCATGTGTATCATAGGAAAAATATCTCGCCTCATCGAGATTTTCCTTACATCCCGATTTCTTGATGTCTATCACCCATCGGTCTCGAAATCTTTAGGTGATGTGAATAAGTCAACCTATTTCATTCCCGATGTTTATCGCTCACTAATTCGCACTTAGGTGACAAGGTAAGTCAACATTCATCATACTTGAGGTTTCAAGGATCGAGAAGGAATTATCACGACTACTTACAAAAGGCATTTTCTCACAAATAAAAATATCATCTTTTCAATGATTGAATCGATATGCTTTTAGACCGAATAAACGGGGCTCTAGGTCCAAGACCGTAATGACGACTCATCGAGATTTCTTTGGTCATATGGGCTGGCTGCACCACACAAACATTTTCTCAATCATGCTAGGATTTGGGTTTAAAAGGACACTTTATGAATTTTGGGTTGAAAATTTTCTTCGTAAGAAGTGAGAAACTCGAATGAATTCTTAATCGAACTAGGTCATAGAGTTAAACTCAACGACGTAAATTGGGTGATGAATATAATTTTTGAAAGCTTATATACCCATAATAGGTCATCAACCAAGGTTCTTATGTACATCGTGGCTCTACTTGTATTGTCGGAAATCTTACTTCCTTAGTAACATTCTAAGATTCAGATCATACAATAACGCTCTTACTTTCTATAAATCATGAGCTAGCTTCAACTGATCCTCGTGAACTCGGAGTAGGAATCAGGAATTTGGTCCTTCATAAGAAATGAAGCACAGACCTTAGGGACACGAGGCTAAAACCGAACGTAAATCGGAGTTCACACGATCGAGAACTAATCAAAACAAAATCACCGCACGCTGTAGGAAAATTTACGCGTCGCGCGCCGAGGTCATAAGCGATGCCGACGCCAAGGTCATGCATGTCGCTACCGATGCCGCGATAGTACAGAGAAATGCCGACGCCGAGGTCGATAAGCTACCAAAGTCGATATGTGAAAGTCGACGCTATAAATTCTCAAATCAAAGTCGACAATGACATGCCGAGGTCAAGTCGAGGTCGCACAATTTCAGATAAATCTTTTGCTGACACTCAAGATGGAATGAAGTTCTCAAATCCATGGTTACTTTTGTTCTTGTAATGGAAGGAAGTTCTTACTTCTATGTTCTTTCGTAAAAGGGATCATGCTTGTTAAAAAGTCTACGCTCTATTGAGCTAGCATGCACATCATCATAAACAACTTTGAAGTTGAAGTAAAACTTCAAATATTCATACGTAGCTCATTCAGACGCATGTACTTCGTCAATTTCACTTAATTCAACATATCATTTTTGACAAATCTGTCCAATCTCAATCATTTTAAAGCATGAATAATATAACTCGTTCATAACAATGAACCCTTATCAATTTCGTGATTTCAAATATTTCATCTTCGCACATCATGTCGAAACTTTCTCACATCATTGTCATCATCTCCTTATATCTTCCTTCTTTTCATAACTTTCTCGGCAATCATTTGTCATAACATTCATTCTCAACCTTCTCATAGCTTTCATTTCTTTTGAAAGATCATTTCAATCATCCTTCACTTCAAACTTTTCGATTTCAAAACCGAGAAAATCATTTATCTATCATAAATCAAACTTTGTTTCCTTAAATATGCAATCCCATAAATGCATATTGTGGGAATCTTTGAGTTTCCTTAAATATGCAATCCCATACCGCATATGTGGGAATCTCCTTTGAAAAAAATCATTTCCATCCTTTTCACTTTCAATCTTTTCATTTTATTCAATAAAAATCATTTCATAAAATAAACATTCATTTCGCTGTGGTAATTTTCAAAACTTTGAAAAGAATCATTTACCTCATTTCGGCTGAGCTTGATGTGATGGAGTGTTGAGCATTGTCACCGATCTTTAGAAGTCTTGTGACTCAATCTAGACTTAACCTTAAAGGAGATTTTGGGTTCAAGAGCTAACCTCGCCTCGATACCACTGTCACATCCCTCAATCCTAAGTAGGATTTAGAAGGATCAGATCTCTAAACAGTATAATTAAACAGAATTCTCCTTAACAAAAGCCGTAATTCATATGACAAGCATGTTCTGGACTTTAGTACATAACTTAAGTTCTTGCAATGAAAACATGTGATATGTACATATGAGGATGTACTATCAAGGTATAAATCTTTCAAATGACAATATTCCTATTGCTCAACACCGCCCATCCATCATCTCTCAACCCGCATATTTAAAAATAAACATGCAGGGCTGAGTACAAGAAATTGCACTCAGTGAACTCATGCCGAAAACATTTGATAATATTTGAATTACCGCCAATATCAAGATAAGTCACAAGGGTTTTAGTTAAAATGTCTTCAGGCTTACTAAATCATTTTCAGTTCAGAACATCGCCGCCGAGCATTTTCGTGTGTATGGTCCGATCTCATAGTCACAATTCATAACAAGATCAAAATCAAACGTCGATAGTGAGGCCTCCTTCTACGACGCCGTGACCGTCGAATCCCGCACAACACATGCCCCTCTCACAAGCATATGTTAACATAGATATAGTTCCAACCTTCACGCCAATCCTAGCTGTGCATTTATCATCCCAAGACAGACCCGACATTAATAAAAGGTTACGCGACCCAAAAATGACATAACTCGTCATAATATAGTTCCAACCATCGCCATGCATCTACCCGCATAACAGATAGGATCCATACACAAAATAGAATATTTTCGCGGTGTAATGCAAGAAACATTTGTCAACAATTGTAGAATAAGCATTGTAAATAAACTCATTTTGAATAACAAGAAAGTCACATCTTGTTTGAAAAGTAAGCCCACAATAGCGAGGTAAGAAAAGGGCCCACCGACTATGGTTCGCCCTAACTTGAGTTCTTAAGTTTGATCGTCAACGCCGGTCGTCGCGTCGCTGGCCCACACCTTTACGTAAAAGCGATGTTTTAGTACGTCGTTTCGCTTTCTCGAGACTCTCAAAGTCTAGAATAAACTTCGATATTCTATATCGATATAAACTAAATTTCTTAACTAATTCAATACGCTTTTCCATTACGTATTTCAATTGAACCGCTCGCTCTTCGAGACACGCTCAATTATATCGCTTTAACCTTTCCTGCTTAAACGCTCAACGATTTATACGCTTCTACATACGGATTTTAATAGTAATTTCTTACTAATTCATGTTATAAATCAATTTCCAATCGATTTCTTTTCAGAAGTCCTATTTCTCGATTTGTCACGTAAATCGATGAACTTTATTAATATTTTTCTTAAACATTAATCCATTTATCCATAATCCTTATTATTCGCTTATAACGCTTATTAAATAAAACGCTTCGCTATAACATAGTGATCCATGTTTATAAAGTTTTATAATTCCCAATATGTCTAAAATAATATTTAGACATATAATATATTATCACTCCTAATTAAAAGGATTTAAAATTTTATAGTTCCTTTAATGCTTTCGGAAATTTTAAAATTACCAAATGATTTCCAAGATTTTTATAAATTCATATAGTGTATTATTATACACTTATGGTCATTAATATATATTAATATCATCCATGTATCAATCGATCATCACCATATTCACATAAGACATATTTCACCTAGGGGAGTTCCAACACTTAGTCAAATTTCAAGTATTTAATTTTTGGCAAAACAGCTTAAAACAACCCAAGTGTCCTACTTTGACGATTTATAACTCTCGACTCAAAATACGTATGACCGTACAAGGATACATTCTGGAAACCTCTAAACATGTACTATAAGTTCTAAGAAGGAAGTCGATCCAAAAGAGTCGTGGTTCTGGAGATATACGGTCTCAAAGTGGGCAACTCGAACTGACTTCTACACTTAGAAATATTTTCAGGATTTTCAGATTTAGCTTAACGACGAGGGATTTTGTGGGGCTCGTAACTTTTGACTCAAAATGCTAAAATGACTGCAGGCTACCAATTTCAAAACCATGTAACAAGAACAACATGTTTCATGAAGACCATACTGGAAAAGATCTGATGCATCGAGAAATACATAAGCCCAAAGTTGACTAGTTGGAAAGGACAACATTCAAGTAGGTGACTTTGGGTTAGTGAAAGGTATACCTATAAAACTTGGTTTGAGATCAAACTTTCCAGATCACAACTAGACATGGTAAGGAACATTTCTTATGAAGAAACCAAAGTCAAAGTCGGGCTACAAACGGTTTGAACATCTCACGTAAAAGTCGTACACGAACAATTGATTAACATAGAAATTTACTAAGGCAGTTTGTCCAGAAAAGCTTACTGTAATGCGTCAACTTTAAAAATTCACCGTGAGTTCATTATAAGGAATATTGGAATGCAACCAATCATATTGAAAATCCACTTAAGTCTAGTTTAATCCAGAAAAAGCCTAACTCAATGATTCAAAATAGATTGGGAGATAAAAATATTTTACCACAAGCTATCACTCCCGTGACAGTTTTGTGCAGTTAGCTTGTAAAATCTGGAATAAATAGTAAAAAATTTTAGAAAATTCTGAAAATTTACATAAATCTTCTAGACATGCTCAGTTATGTTTATAACAATTTTTAGAGTTTTACCATTATCCAAACTCAAAACGAAACCACGGACCGTGGGTGATGAACACCAAATTTTACAGATTTGTGCAGTGTTTTTAAAATGGAATTAAAATAGAAAATAAAGTTGGATTGACTTGAAAATTTACAGAGACGTAATAGACATGTTTAATTTCAACATAGTAAAATTTCAAATTCATCTGACCACTGTAACTTAGTCAAATAATTTTATTAATTTACTGTTTTCGTAACCTATTTCCAGTTTTCAATTTTAAGCTTATTCTTCTTTATGCATTTCATATAACCACGAAAATGGTGAATCTATCACCCCAAATCACCACCAAGATCATCAATCTAAGCATGCAAGTATGATTTAGTCATGTCTAAGAGTCATAGGAGGGAGTTATACCTCAGCCACGAATTTGAAGATGAATGAGAGTGATGGAGCTTGAGCTTCCTCTTCCATGGTGGAAATGGTGTAGGAGGAGAAGAAGAGAGGAGAGGAGAGGGGAGGGGTCTGAAAATTTGGAGAGAGAGAGGAGAAATGGCTGATCCAAAAGGGGGAGAGGGTATGGGGTGTGGGTGATATGCATGTGTGACACTTGTCACTATACTCACATGCATATCAACACTGTCACTTCCTCCCATGCACCTCTACACTTGTCACTACCTCCCATGCACCTCTACACTTGTCACACACTCTCTATACACTCACATGCATGTTTTTTATATATATATCTATGTATATATCTGATTTTAATTGATTAGTTAGGCTATTTAATTAATCCAATGTCACTTAGATACATGTAATAGGAAAATCAACAAGATAAACTCAGATACATAAGTGTATAGTTTTCGCTATTACATTATGCCAATGGGTCAATTTTATTTTTCATACCATATATGTCATAACATATGGTTTAGATGATAAATAATATCATAGGATAAATTAACGGCATCAAATTATGCGATAAACCCTAAAATTCAAACTAGGTTTTCAAATCGAGGAATTTGATCAATATTAATCCTTAATGTTCTAGCATTGATTTAATGCTAAATAATACTGTAATTATATATAATAATCATAGGAATTAATTTTATAATTCCTTGATCAATAAATTCATTTTCCATTTCGCCTCTAAACGTTAACGCTTCAAACGCTGCAAAACGTTAATTATCGACTATCTCGAAATGGTTGTAATAAAGTTGCAATCACTTTATTAAATTATTCCATTAATAATGGAATTTATTTCTAAGCTTAATTGCTTAGAAAATTTCATGAAATTTTAACTATCGATACGCAATCGACGTTAAAATAATACTATCGACACGCTTTATAAAATTCTATTTCTAAATTCACAATTCTCGTTGAATGTTAAAATATGAATTCATTCCTTCAGAATAATCGAAATCATTATTCGATATCCCACCGATTGAATCATCTCAAGAAATTTCTAATTTACGGGTTTTAAATACCGTAATTCAGCATCTAATTTCGGGATATTACACCACGGGTTCTTTCATGCCTTCGCCCGCTGATGTTATGCTATATCTATGTACTCTGTTGTTCATGTGCTCTTGTCCCTTTATTTTGCTCTCTGATTGGGAATGAGGTTCGCTATGATATTATTATGCTGTGAGTCTCGATAAGAGCATGCTATGTGGTTGACCGGTCTAGTCAACCTGATGTAATGCTATTTTGCTTTTGTGCATTACTAGTATTTAATCAAGATCATGTTCATTGAAGTTATGTTGTCGATGTATTTCGCTATGGACCGTCTCGCCACCCCTCCCTTCGTGATATGTCCTAGTTTTAAGCGAGATGTCGCCGATTTTCCGTCATATCTTCTTATTATGTATGCTTTATGTACCCCCTCCCCTTCTTCCCCGCTTCTTATTCCCCATCCCTAATCATACCCCAACATCCGTGCCTTCCCTCAGGAATTGGGGCGTAACAGCATGGTATCAGAGCAGTTTTCCTAGCTTTGGGTATCTAAAGTTATCTGATATCAAGGAAGTTCATTTGCTTTATATCTTTTACGTTCTTGAAATCGAGTGTTTAGAATTCGTCTTCTAAACTGTTTATCAGGTACAACTACCTTCAGCTCACCGTTAGGCCGCCTCCTTTTAAAATGGGATGAGGTATGTGTTTATTTGTTGATGCTTTATGTGGTTATGTGAGCATGATGTGATCTCGCTTCATGCGCTTGGCATGGTATGAGTTTACGTGATGTAAACATGATGTTGATGTTGAGGTGACGTGGATATGGATGTGATATGGTTGGACGCTGAGGTGGATGTGGAAGTGATTTGTCGATAGGACGGGCGAGCCTATGCGATTGTTATATGAAAATCATTGACGTGATATGATGTGATGTGATTGATATGGTCACGGATGAATGATATGGATCTATGTGATTACATAGAAATGTGTTGTTGGTGAAATCTTGTTTATTTGATAAACGAGTGCTTTGATCGAACTCGTATTTGCTTCATGTGATTATTATTATGAATATCGTGATGAATATCGACGGTTGAAAGTGAACATGTGTCCGAGACATGGTTACCCAGATGACTGGAGCAGAAAAGGGAAACATGAATATTTGTTATTATTTTATGATGAACTAACATGTAGGTTTATGGATATTCAGTGGCCCAGACAACGTTGGTTGAAATCTCACAGGATGGATGACCAAATCCATAAGTTCAAAGAATGTACCAGAAATGTTCACGAACCATTGGGAGTGTTTTTGGGAAGGTTTGTCGGGCAGTGGAGAAAGATCCGAGATAGTGGGAAAGTGTATGAGTACGAGGCCTATTACAGGATGACAGAGAGACTGCCAACAGGTTGGTAGCCATGGGCAAGAAAGCAAGGGTACGTGATGTTCCGCATGGATCCTATTACTAGGCATCTTACTCTAGATTTCACTGAGTTCGCTGCTCGAGTTTGGAGACACTGGACCGATCATCGGGGCATACCCTCTAAGACAGAAGTATCACGAGGCATGTTCGAGGGCCGATCCAGATCGATGACAGTGATGATATTCCTGAGGAACCATTGGGAGAGGAACCATCACTCAGACGATCGCCAGTGCTCCAGAAAACGCCTATCACTACCCCTTCATTGACGACCTTCACTCTCCGAAGGACATGACATGATTTTGAGGTAGGACCCTCCCAAGTTAAGAAAATGACCAATCCATTTGTGTCAGAAAAGAGGCCAAGGATGAGAGTTACAGTGCCACCGGCCAGTATCAGGTTGGAAACTCGGGAATGAGATTTTGAGGAGGAGGAGGAAGATCCAGAAGAGGATGAGGAGGACAGTGACGACTCAGATGATCTGATAATTCGGATAGTTGATGACTCAGATGAGGTCGAGCCAATAGAAGAAGGGCAAGCACCGAAAACCGGAAACCAGGAACAATATTCACCTGAGACCCAGGCCATCAGGGCACATCTTGGGTGGAATCATACACACGAGAGGCTAGCTACCATACGGGATCACTTTACCGAGGCAGCAGCCCGAGTCCGATCTGATGCAGCCCGTGTAGCCCAAGGTTCGATGGTGGCCGACCCGGTGCATGTGCCTGTTGGGCCGGTTACAAGAGCACGAGCCAAGAAGTTCAAAGAGAGCTTGATGGGATTAGTCCAAGAAGTGTGGGAGCAAGAGCTGACTAAGAAGCCCATTGGAGAGAGTGGATCTACCAACCCAAGAATCGTCAATTTAATGGAGGCAAATGGGCTGGAATTTGAAGATGTTTAGTTGTGATTTATTCGCATGTGGGCCATGTTAATTTTTATCTTTAGTTGTTAATTTTGGATTGTTAAAGCCCACTTTAGATATGTTATTTTCGTGGGTTTTGGGCCTATCTCGAGCATGTTTGACTTAGTCGTTGATTCCTTATAGATTAGGTCAAATCTTTGATATTTTCCTATTATAACTAGGTTTCTTTTAGCCTATATAAAGGCTTGTAAGGGATGAACGAAAATCGCACCATCTTTGAGAATAAACGTGAGTTTTTCTTTTCTCTTGAGAGTTTTCGAGTTCTTCTTGGTTTTGCCAAGTCGAGTTCATTATCCGCGAATCACGAGCAAATCACCACTGCTGTGTGTCATTCATCGCCCCGAGTTGTTGCAATAACTATCTAGTTGTGGTATAGGCGAACATCGACCCATATCACTCGAGGGTTAGATCTGCAGGTTTTGGGATATTCCATCTTATTCGCTCTTCCGTCACAGGTCGATAGATCCTTCGCACCAGCGAGGATCGATTATTTGGTATCGTGAGCCGACCTCCACTGGCCTGTCTCATAGGGTTCGCTGATCGCCGATCGAGGCGCGGGTCTTATGGGGGGGGATGATGCGTCCCACATCGCCCGCGAAGCTTATCCTGGTCGATATAAGGTCGGGTCCAAACCTTCCCTTGAGCACGCTGACGGGTTAGGATGCCCACCTTATCACTTCGGTGGTTAGATTCAGAGGTTTGGGATATTCCATCTTGTTCGCTCTTCCGCTCGCGTCGACAGATCCTTCAGAGCCGAGGATCGTATCACCATCCCCGATAGGAAGGAAAGAGACGAGGAGGAGATACGTAACTAGATGGATGACGTGAATGGAGAACGATAGATGGGTATGGAGGACAAGGATCTAGGTGGTCAGCAGGTGTGCAATATGCCGCAGAGTTCGCCGCCACGTGACGAGCGACATCTTTGGCAAGAATCGAGTCGATTCTTTTGCTCATATCTCGACCTTTTCGATCGACATACATATGATCATGTATTTTGACAGTCCTTCATGGACACTGACGATAATCGATACTAACACCGCCTATGATAGGATATTATGTTTCAATGCTTAGATGTGCGAACGTGATTCTAACGTTTAAACGCTCGAAATGTAATGACGAGAACAATGAACCAAAGAAACAACGTCATGGAAGAAATCCGAGAACCACCATTGGTTCAGCGGAATGCGATCGAGAGCTGCAGCGTAATCCCCACATTTGACGATCTCTCGTCACACCGGCTGGCTTATCCTTGCTGGACCGTGACTGGGGTTCGGCTTAAGTAAATATGAAAGAATAATGGTTTCAACTCATTTCATCTACTAAGAAATATGAAATTCCAAGTGTAAACGAGATCAAGGACAGAGCAAAATAACTTATATAAAGAGTTTATAATGGTTCTGGACAAAACAAAGAACTCTTAAAACTTTTAACAGGAATATTAAGACTTAACATAATAACAAGCCATAACAGAGTTCAAGAGTTCGGAAGCGGAATAAAACGTGTGAGACATGCATATGGAGATGCATTCTCAAGGCGAACCAAAAATACTTTATACTACTTGATAAAAGATTCCGCTCAACTCCCGCTCTGTTCCATCAC
This sequence comes from Salvia rosmarinus, assembly GCA_036937905.1. Taxonomy (NCBI): domain Eukaryota; kingdom Viridiplantae; phylum Streptophyta; class Magnoliopsida; order Lamiales; family Lamiaceae; genus Salvia; species Salvia rosmarinus. The sequence goes on from JAODLM010000725.1 coordinate 91,896, forward strand.
CTGCTCAACCTGCTCATTTAAAAACAAATATGTAGGGATGAGTACAAAGAATGCACTCAGTGGACACATGCCGAAAATATTTTACTTTTACGAAATATCAGATCGCCTCATCACAAGAAGACACAAGGGTTTTATTTGAAAAAGGCCTTGTTCTTACAAAATACATGTTCTCATTTTCAAAATCATCGCCGCCGAGCATTTTCACATCACTACAACGATATTCCAAGTCGGCCATGGATAAACGCGCCGAGAGGAGGCCTTCCTTCACCCGGACGCAAACTAACCGCCCAAATGTTAAGAGCATGACCGCCAATGGTTCAAAGGCCTAACACGTACACAATCCTAGCTAGCTTTCTCCCTTACTCCTCTAGCATAGACCCGACCAGAATCTCCTCGCCGCCTGTGCAACCCGAATGGACATATACAAAACACAAAACATTTTCTCGCGATAATATCGTATCTCAAAATTTTGCAAGAAATAGTACAAGAATAACAAGAAACATTTCCCAAAAGCTCATAATTGATTTTGGTAAGAAAGTTCACCTCGAGAACTTAAAAGTTCTTATGTCACTGTGGTTTTATTTTCCGCTTTCTCCTCCTTCGAGTCAAACCTTATCAACGTAAGAAACAAGATTTTAGCATATCATCATGCTTCGTAAGAATCATCGATCCAACCAACGCATATACTATTCTTACATTCTTTCCTTAGTTCAAATCATTCGTCGTTACGTATGAATCTTAATTTCATATCTAACGCCGCCACGCATCGACTTACTTCTCATCTTACGCATATACTCAAATTCTATGTATTCACGACATATTTTCCTATGTCTCAACTTTTCCACGATCATATCGTATGATTCACATATCACGATCATGAGACGCCATAATCTTTCACTTTCTCAATTTTCTAAAATTTCCATATATATATATTTTTTTCTAAAATTTTATTTATTCACATAATATATTCTTATCATCATATATCAATAGTATGACATGTAAATATCATATACAACTTATTCATCACTATTTCATGCTTTGTGTTTTTCAAATTTCCATCTCATAGTATTTCATATTTTTCCAAAGAATTCCACATAAAATCATGAATTTTGAACACGAACATCTATCATTATTTCATGCTCAAAACAACAATTAAAATTCATGTACATCAACATACGACCATGCTCATTTTCAATATATCATAGTGTTTTTAATACATGCTTAATTTTTACTAAAATCATAATTTATGCTTTTAAACGCCATATAAACATATTTAATTCATAACTTCGACATATAGCATAAATTTCACGTATTTCACATAATTTTTGAAAGCATGTAACAAAACATATCATATATGATTTTCTAATATTTTTGCATAAAATAATAAGAATAGTAAGGTTTCTAACCTTCTATTTGATTTTGGTCGACGTCGGCGACGTTTTTCTATCTATGATCGGGAATACTCTCTATTTTTCTTCCTATTTCTCTCTTATTTTTCGGTTGGTATGGTATAAAGGGGGGGGTCTCCTATTTATAGATGTTATAAAGTGTATTTAATCATTACTTTATAAAATATCTTAATATAAAGTCAAAAATTACAACTCATTCTTATCTCATTAATTTTCGGTCCTATGAGTTGTCAATGAGTCATTTTTGATTTTATCCTATACTTTAATTATTCATCATATCTTATGTTTTTGATATTATAACATATCTAGTTGTAAAAATCAAAATTACAACTCATACCTTATTTTATTGTCATTTTCGGCCACCTCATTTCATAAGAGACAAATATTTTATTTTATTCTATAGTTTATTATGTTATTTAATTATTTAATTATTGTATCTTATATCTATCATAGAATAAATAAATTATTACTTTATGTAGTATATATGTGTGTGTTCGGCCACCCCTCTTTCCTTAGGATAGATTTTCATTTTTTTCTATATCATATACTTTAATATTATCATGTAATAATATCACATTTGAAAAGTCAAAGTTTTCAACTTAGGATTAGATATCATTTTCAAAGAGTTTTAAAAATATTTCCAACCTTAATCTAAGTCCAAAATTTCGGCCATTAGAAGACAAAACCTTAGGTTACTTGTTTAATTTGATAACCATCTCTACTTTACACCTAATCTTATCCTATCTTTATAATTATGACCCCTCATTAATTAATGCATGATATTTATATCCATTTCACACTAATAACTCAATATTTTCGGCACTTTTAATAATAATATGTCAAATATTTTATTTTTCTCCAATTAATAGCTATGTGTCACAATAATAATCTTAGATGATAAAATAAATCATAGGAAAATTAATTAAGATCATTTCTATGTACTAAAGTAAAGTTATCGCAACTAATTCAAATTACTTGATAAATCATCAAACTATTATTCATTTCATAAATAATATTATTTTCATGATGAATTCCATAAATATAATGATATTATATCATAAAATAAATTTTGGAACATTTCTACAATTTCCCTAATTTTTCTAAAATTGTGGTTTCTAGGAACTAATTTTTATAAAATTCTATTATTTTCCTAATTTAATGATTTCAAAATTTTTACAACATCTAGAAGATAAGATTGATCTAGAATCATGATATTTATCAAGTATATAATTAAATAAATTATTTAATACATTTATCACATAATATTGTGATTTTCAAAATCACATAAAATCATGCCTTAATTTCAAATTCATGAGCTTCTAGAACCAAAATATTATCTCCTATGTTACTTATCACATTTCTACACATTTCTAAGAGATAAACATTATCTCTTAATTAATTATGATCTTATCTTATCATTTTATAAAAATATCATAGCATACTTATCACAAAAATGTCATTTTCAAATCCTTATCACATACAACTCATAAATTTCGAAATTCATGCTTGATTTGTACAAGATAATTATCTTATCATATACTACAAGATAGGCATGACAACTCATCACATAAAATCAAGTGATCACATATTAAATTATAATTTAATCACTTATTCTCATGAATTTCGAAAATCATCAAATAATAAGGAAAATATTTCCTTTTTCTTTCCTTAGTGTAAATATTATCCCAAATATACTTAAAAACATATTTAAAAATTATTTTGTTCAAATTTTTATGTGAAATTTCGATTTATTCAAAATCGATAACCACCGCTGCTCACTTTCATACTGCTTTATCAGATCGCTCCTTCTTTATTTTCTAAAATTTTAAACCCAAAAATTTGGGGTATTACAATCTCGACGAACCGCTCCATGCCGAGAACTGGATACGATGCACCGAAAGGATCTTCGAATACATCGGCTGCGAAAAAACTGAAAAGCTGAATTGTGCGATCTTTCAGCTAACCGATGAGGCTGATTTCTGGTGGCAATCCGTGAGAAGGATCCTAACACCAGGACAGTGGGGAAGGTATACGTAGGAAGATTTCAAGGAAGAATTCATGGAAAAGTACGTGCCTGGCGTTTACAGACAGAGGAGATAAAATGAGTTCTGGAATCTTCATCAAGGAAAAAGGACGATCACCGAGTACGATCATTTGTTCAATCGTCTGTCGCGTTACGCTATGTACCTGGTCGGCACAGAGGCTACTGTGGTATGCATGTGTTCGTAAGAGGACTCCACCGAGATCGAATTTTGCTCGTCACCGTGGAGACCGACGACGCCACCCCCAATCGAGCTTTAAACATTAAGTCAATGTTTCCCCAGTAGAGAATGATGCCAGCCGGACAACCACCGACTGGAGGTAAAGGCAAGAGGAAATGGGAAGATCGAGGGAGAGGTAATTAAGTGTTCCAAGGAACCAGGGCAGTCAAGTGATCCGAGGAATCTCGATATTCAGGAGAGAGAGAGAGGCAACCTTGGGGAAGAAATTTCCAACCCATGCGGCAGTGGGGACAAGGTGCGAAAAGGCCTTGGTGCAAAAATGCCGATTTAATCACTGGGCAATGCGTGTAAGGTAACATCGAGTGTTACCGTTGAAGGAAGTCTTGACATTACGCTCGAGATTACCCCTCTATATGAGGACCAGCGGTGCAGCCGCTAGTGAGTCAGCAGCAAGCTCCACAGAGGTAGAACTAGGCTCCGCCGAGGATGAACCACGGAGCAGCAAGTTATCCGAGGTCAGTGAATCAAAGGCCGCCATAGCAAGCCAGGGTGTATGCCTTGAGTCAGCAGGGTGTATGCCTTGAGTCAGCAGCAGATAACACAAGCACCCGGGAATCTTGCAGGTATAATCCATATGAGTGATATACCCGTTTTCGCTTTGTTTGATACAGGAGCCCCACATTCTTTCGTTTCGAGAGTTGCATTTGAGAGGTTGGGTTTGGTACCCAAAGAATCACATAATACCCTGAAAATTAGCATCCCATCAGGGGAAGTACTAAAGGCAAAAGAGATTTGCCCGAACCAGGAGGTAGAAATCTATGAGCAGAAGGTCCTTGTCAATCTGTACATCATCGGAATGGAAGATTTCGATGTCATCTTTGGCATGGATTTGTTGGAAAAGCACAGGGCAACTATACGTTGTCTCGAGAGATAAGTTGCTTTTCGAACAACCAAAGGAGTGGAAGTTTGCTTCCACGGCATAAGGATGGGTGTTTTTGTGCCAATGATCTCAAAGACCGAGGCGTGAAGATGATCAGAAAGAAAGTCACAAACTTTCGTAAGCATGACAGGCACGATGAAGAGCGCAAACAGCTTGCAAAGAGGAGCCGCGGTGTGTGAATATCCGACGTGTTTCGAGGACTGCCAGCTTGCCGCTGATAGACAAGTGGAATTCACTATTGATCTGGAACCAGGAGCAGCACCAGTATCAAATGCACCATACAGAATGACACCTAAAGAATTGCAGAAACTGAAAGCGCAGTTGCAAGAGTTGTTGGATCTAGGTTTTATCCAACCTAGCGTGTCGGCGTGGGGATTGTCAGTTCTGTTCGTCAAGAAGAATGATGGGTCAATGCGGATGTGCATCGACTACAGAGAGCTGAATAAGCTGACGATCAAGAACATATACCCTCTTCCAAGGATCGACGATCTGTTTGACCAGCTCAAAGGAGCAAGTGTCTTCCTAAGATTGATTTGAGGTCGAAACCATTAATGTAAGATCGTGAAGGAGGACGCTATAAGATCGCATTCGTGACCGTGCACGGCACTACAAGTTCATCGTAATGCCATTTGGTTCGACTAACGCCGCCAAATAGCCTTCATGGATCCGATGAACCGAGTTTTCATCGCTCGGATAGCTTCGCCCGGTTTTATCGATGATATTATCGCTCATTCCAAGAATGCAGAGTTGTATGGAGAACATCTATGTATCATTTTGAAACGTTATTAGTAGAGAGGTTGTATGCCAAGTATAGTAAGTGCGTAGTTTCGCTCAAGCAAGTGATGTTCCTCGACATATCGTGTCTCATGTATGAATTAAAGTCGACCAAATAAGGTCAAGCAAGAAGTAATCGAAGGTTCCAACTAATGCCAATGAGGTTCAAAGCTTTCTAGCTCGCGTGGTATTATAGACGCTTCATCGAAGGGTTTTCAAAGTTGGTAAGGCCGATGACGCAATGTACCGAAGGGAATCAAGTTCGCATGATCAAGCTTGTGAAGCAAGTTTCCAATAGTGAAGAAGAAGCTAACAATCGCCCAAAGGTTAGCCGTGCTGTATGAAACGATGGTTTTGTGGTCTAAACCGACGCATCCAAGCTCGGGTTGGGTTATGTTCTCATGCAGAACGAGAAGGTTATAGCCTACGCGTCTCGTCAGTTAAAGCCGCACGAGTTGAGCTACCCAACTCATGACCTGGAGTTAGCAACAGTCGTTCATGCATTGAAAATCTTGAGGCACTATCTCTACGGAGTCAACTTTGAGATCTTCACGGATCATAAGAGCCTAAAGTACTTTGTTTAGTATGAATTTGTGCTTATTTTTGGTATTGTTTTGTGTGTCATTTTCAGTGGTTTTTCCTATTTATACCGTTGGTTTGATTAATATTTATTGATTCGGACTTACTTAGTTTATCTCAATGTTTTGTAGAAAAACGGAATAAAATAGGATGAATTGGATCTTCCAAAGATCAAGTTTATTGAAGAGCATCTCGACAGGAGTTCATAGGCAAAAGCGGATTGCAATTCGGAGTTCGGACGAGGGAGAACGGAGTGAATCATCAAAGTCGCGCACGGCACCCCGCCGCACGGCCTAGCGCCCACACGCACGCCCAAAGACCCGCGCGCCCACGCGCGCCGCCCAGCGCCAGGCGCCCCACGCACACACACCCAGCCACCCCACAAGACGCGCTGCTCCGAAAAGGCACACAAAATTCCAACGCACATTAAAGCTGTACCGGTGCTCAAGACTCACAAGACGATGCCACGCCTGCAGCGGCAAGGGCCAGCCGACGTTTCTCGACGCAGCGCACGCCCGCCCCCAACCGGGCGCTGTTTTCCCAGCTGGCCGCTGCCCACGCCGCAACGCCACAAGAAGGCCACCAGGCTTGTCTGCCCGCTGTCACACAAGGCCGCGCTTAGCGCCGCTTTGTCCAGCCAGCAAGCGCCGCGCGCCTAACCCAAAGGCCGCACCTCTCGCCAGATCACTCAAATACCGCTGGCCCCTAAATTGGCGCAAGGCTGGTCTGCTGAGCACCTCCGTCCGACACAGGTTCGTCCCGCCTGGGTGCCGAGGTCGTTTCGTCCAGAAACCTCGCCGCATCGTCTCGCTACTGAGTAATTTTCGGTCGATATAAATACCAAACGCACACTAAAACCTAGTTCCTCTCTTTATTTTTCTTTCGCCGCCTACGCGAATTGTCTTCTTTTCCTCTTCTTCTTTTCCCTTCCTTTAATTATTTCGCACTTGGATTAACAATCGATTGCACGATTCCGGATTTTGGAATATTTAATTTGTCTATAAATGGTCAAGTTATCCCGGTTTTGATTATGTCTATGTAATTGAGATCGATTAATTTCTATCATGAGATGAATTATGAATTGTTGGGAAATATATATTTAATCGTTTTATCTTGAATTGTGATTATCGACCAATGATTTGCGATTTCTTCATCCGTATAAATTGTTTATTTTATGATCTTCATGCATGGTGTTCAAAGAATAGTGTAGGTTGATTGTATGCTTTGTTTGATTATGAAGATATGCGAGAGCAAATTTATATTAAATATAAGTTCGACAATGAAAGTGATCGAGAGATTGGTTTGTTGTCGAATAAATTATATATGTGGTTGTGGTTTTGCCATCGTGTGCCTTGCAATAAAATATCCTTCGAGTTGATGGTTGGTTGATCGAGAGATCCCCTATCATTAAGTTCGAGTCTAACGCCGACGTAATCGAGAGATTAGTTAGTGTCGACCGCTTCAGTGAGAGGCGGAGTGTTCTATGCATTTGCGTTGGTCCTCGATTCATTAATTGTGAGGATAGATTCGAACCCTAGAACACCTCTCCAATTCCGTATCTTTCAATTCCTATTGTTGTCCAAGTGCATCCGCTTTCCTCGCTTATTTATTTCCTACTGTCCTTTCCGTGACAACCCCTTATGTTAGGACGTTAGTTTTTCTTTTCTCGCTCGGTTTGATATAAAACCGTAGTAATCATAAGTCTTCCTAAAGATTCGACTGGGTCGACTTACCATTTATAGGACCTCGTATATTGCGAGCGACTATGTAGAACAATTTGGTCTGAATAAATTTTCGCGCCGCTGTCGGGAAGGCTTTAGCTTTTGGTTTTGTGTCGCTTTGTTTTTCCGTGTTTCATTTTGTTTTTTCTGCTTTCTTCCCGTGCTTCTTCTTTTTATTTCTTTCCTTTCCTTTTCTTTGTTTCTATTTTCTCCAACAAAAGGCGTGTGATTTGTTTTTGTAGTTGGTGTCCATAATGCAGGTTACCGCGATACGAATATGGTCGACTGTGCTCAGTGAGGAAAGCTCGTCAGACGGGCAAATTCTTCCTACAAAGAAGGAGCCCAATTCGACTATTTTGAGGGATACCCATCAGTCAGTGAGCATCGCCTCATGATCCCTACCGAGGCATCCTCGTAGTTCTTAATATAGTCGACCTCTTCTTCCAACAACAAATGATGAAGCCGACATCGAGGAATCATTGCAGCGCTCATTCAGCGTAGTCAACCGATAAAGCACCGTGAAGCCGACATTGGAGGAGTCATTGCAGCGCTCATTCAAGCGAGTCACCCGTGAAGCCACAAAGGTTCGAGATTTTGGAAACATCTATCGAGCGCTTAGAGACTCAAGTCACCTACTTAATGATAGTGGAAAATTGGTCCACAACCAAAGTGTGAGGAGATGCCGAGACAATTGGAGCAAACTTATTCTATCATAGTCTATGAAGATGATGAAGTTGAGGGAGAATCATGGAAGATGATTAAATTAAAGAGTCAAGGGTTCATCAAACCGCGACTAACCATGAACAACTTGATATCTTCCCGAACCGCTAGAGGAGGAAGAGAGGACATACGCTGAGGTAGCATCTATAATTTTTCAATATCCTAATTCTTCAAAGTATTGTGCTTTTGAGTTGAAGTTATCTATTTTCAAGAATAGAATGTTTGATTTGAACTTAATTAATTCATTATTTGCTACCTTAACTGTCATTGTGCTTACCTTGTTACTACCGATGCTCGCTGAGATGGTATTATTGCAGTGAAGGACTATGGATAGTCCGTTTTGATTGGTGGAGCTCGTGCTATTGAACGAGCTACCGCGTGGGAGGCAACCCACCAGTTTCTTGTTTTGTTTTTTTTCTTTTCGTTTTGCTTGTGTTGGTGTTTTCGCCTTTGTTTGGTTTCTGTGTGCAGTGTTTCGTGTTAATTATTCATGAGTTTTGGGATATTATATCCGTGTGGCGGCCGTGATGCTCCAACTCTACAGCAAGCACACTCGTCTGCTATCGTGAAGTATCATCCTCTATGACCATTTTGTGTTATAATGTTTAGAGTAATCGGGATGTTGTTCAATTAAGCTGTGGGATGATTACTCGCTTTGTGTGCGATTCTTATCTATTTGTATGCTTGGTGATGCATCCGTGCTTATTTTGATTTCTTAGAATCAAGTATCAGATATACGAGTAATTAGGATTTTGACTCAGCAACTAAACTCGTGGTATTGGTCAAACCGATTTTAAATTTATGAGACTTTGGTGGTTTATGATTCGAGTGTAATGTGAATTGACGAGATTATGATTGATAGAAATGAATAGAGGGAAATTGATATGATTTGTCCGCTAATGTTGTGGTAGTGTTAACATTGTGGTTACCTATATACTTGTTTCATTTTATAAAAAAATGTGAAAAGAGTAAAATAATGAGAATGAAAACTCTAGTTATTTGTTGAGATTGTTGAATCGGAGGACGGGATTATGTCCCTGCTTTCTCGTGAATCGAGAAATGGACATGGAAACCACGATAGGAAACTCGAGTTCATCGAGAGTTCACCTTTCAATAATGTTCCAAAATCATAAAACATTCTTTGTGTTTTAAAAAGAAAATGTTGCTAAAGGTGACCACATTAGTTAGTTCACCCCTAACGGAGAGTCGGGTCCGAGCAGCAGGTTACCCTTTATTTATTGGAAATCAACCGCCTTAGATTTATTTCACATTATTTTTAATACGTAAACACCAAGTGTGGGGAAAAGCAATAAGGTTTGATTGATTAGACTAAGAGTAAAGCTGCATGAGTTATCTTTCCTATTCTTACTAGTATAGACTTTGCTTGAAGACAAGCAAATGGATAAGTGTGGGAGTTGTTTAGTATGAATTTGTGCTGATTTTTGTATTGTTTTGTGTGTCATTTTCGTGATTTTTCCGATTTATACCGCTGGTTTGATTAATATTTATTGATTCGGACTTACTTGGTTTGTCTTGATGTTTTGTAGAAAAATGGCATAAAATAGGATGAATTGGATCTGCCAAGGATCAAGTTGAGCATCTCGACAGAGTTCATAGGCGAAAGCGGATTGCACTGAGTTCTGGACGAGGAGAACGGAGCGATCGCCAAAGTCGCACACGGCACCGCCGCACGCCCGCCCACGCACCACGCCGCCCGCCGCCCGCACGCACGCATGCCTCACCACCCTGCTGCGCGCTGCTCCGAAAGCGCCACAAAATTCCAACGCGACGCCATTAGCCAACCGCGCCAAGACCGCACAGACGATGCCACGCCTGTTCGGCGCGGGCCGCCGCTGCCTTCTCACGCAGCGGCACGCCGCCCCACCGGGCCGCTTCCCAAATACAACAGTGTTGGATTTGTATACCGAAAGCGCTTTGGTTGAGCTTGTGTACAATGTTTTATTACCACTTTTACAATCTCCTATCCGAATCAATACTTGATTGCATATATATGTGTCCCTTATCTCATATATGTTAGATCATACGGTGTAGAAGATCACGTAAGTTCGTATGATTGGTCAAGCTTAATGAGATATAAAAGTTTCACACCGAGACAACTTGAGGACGAGTATTCGCATATAGTCGCGTATAGATAAGAAGTGACTCGACTTGGTTGTTTGTTTATGCCGGTACGCTCGACGTATTCAAGGATCACAGGAGATGTGTTCTTCTATCCGACCGCCGTGAAGAACCAAGATCTGGTGACTTACGATGATCTAAACCTCGATAAGGTATTAGATGAGTATGAGTTGTCGACCATCACTTGACTTGTTATGGGCGAGGTTATATGTTCTAACCCAATATTCTCGTGATCTGGGTGGTGGCAAGTTTCAGATGTCATGCTAGTTATCTATATCGAGTCACCAGATCCGTTAAGGACGATGACGCCCCTAATGAGCTCAAAAGGTTTATTGTACTAAACCCCGCAGTCGAGTTAGCTCAAGTACAATAATAAGGTCGAGTGGTACTACTTATGAATTAAAGATATTAATTATTTTAAGCAAATGTAATGCTATAAATAATTAATGGACGCTCGATATCTTAAATACGGGATTCAGAATGTCTAATGCAAGCTCGACTCTACTTCGGTAATAAAGGGGTAAGTCAAGATTTATTCTCTAGTGGCATGAATAAATGTTTATAAATTAATTTATGTTCGCATGAACATAAGATAATTAATTTATTTGAGGCCCATCTTTATTCCTCAGATTTGATCCTCGGCCGGCCCATCCAGTCCGTAGCTAGTATGGAAATCGCCTCTCTCTACAAGGTAATGATTTGATCTCTTTATCCTAAAAGGATATTATTATATTTATGGATATGCATAGATCATTTCCATACGGGATTATGGTAATTTCCATAAAGGATTATGGTAATTTCCATATGGGATTATGGTAATTTTACGGGATTATGGTAATTTTCATAGGATTATGGTAATGCATTATAAATATGAGGTAAGAGATTAAATCTACGCCAATGATTAATAATCATCATCATAATTTTCGAGACCCCATTGTTCTGGGTGAGAATTTTCAAAAAGTGTAGAGGACAGAGGGTGATTTTCCAGAAGATTCTCCATAGATCGCCCTCACTCGACGCTGAGATCGGGCAACCGGATACAGCCCGTAAGATCAAAGCACGAGTCTTGATCCGCTCATCCCCGATGATTCAAAGGTAAAGACGAGAAAACCCCAACGTGTTGTAATTAATTATATAGACGCATGCTAGAAATATAATCAATGTATGGTGAATTAAATATCCAAGATAGATCCTGGATAGTGCTAAACTGTAATACCCCGCTTTTTAAGCTTCGCTTTGCATGGCACGCTTTTTCGAGAAAAAATGTCAAAGGGTCAACTTTTGTTTCGGTGATGCGATCACACGAAACCCAAAGGCTATAAGTAAGAGTGTCTTTACCGAATTCATGTACACTAAGTATGCAGTGTTTTCTCGACCACCCATGAAGGTTCGCACCGGAAGTTATCGAAAAACCGACTTTTCATTGGTCTTTCAAAAGCATATCTTGTTTATAGTCATCGTGTCCCAGATTTTATTTCGTGTCCACGGGTACCAAGTTTGCTAAATTTGAGT